>OMLC01042762.1:0-19513 GCA_900302585.1 Regalecus glesne | reverse complement strand
TTATATCTTTTTATCTTGACTGCCAACCACGTTTGCCTTAGAACTGGCTCATTGGCAATAGTCTAAAATTCAAACCTTCCAGGATGTCAGGGTGAGATGAGCCACACTTCTATAATTCTGAGAGTTTTATTTGGGACTAAATCCGGAATGCACTGGAGGGGGTAGGATCCCCTGCTGCTGATATTCCCAACGCTGCTCCATCAGCTCTCTGAGGGCATGATGATGCAAGAGCAGGGGGGACGCACCTCAGGCCACCATCACCATTTCATATGGCCTAACTTTGAAGTTGAAGCATTAGCTATAAACATAGCTTACAGTGTCACTATTACCAAACAACTCGCAGAACGATAACCTAGTTAATAGCTATTTATAAGTCACAAAGGGAATGTGTTGCATGAAGAAAGCTTCCATTTGACTGTTGTTGAATAAGAGAAATAGATGACTTGCATACTGACTCTTGCTTGCTGTCGCAGGATAAATGGGGAGAACAACATCAGACTTCGAAACTAATTTCCAGTGAGAGCCCGGTGACTTGTACCTTAGGTTATGGGAGCCCTCCTCACTGCAGATATGCAGTCCCTCTAGCCTTGTAGGCATGCGAGCCCGATGTCTGTAAATAAATTACAACCATTCCAGCAGTATAGTTGTATTATTTTTGGTAGCGAGTGGAAAGAAGCTCAAGGGTCCGGTTTGCATCCATAAACTGCACACACTACCATGTTTACCGTTAACTCTTTCTCTAGGCTAATGCAAACCCACTCCCTTTACGGACAGGTCTGCTCTGGGAAGGAGGTTTCAGGTTACTTGGCCCGCCCTGCATTTGCATATTAGACAGTGATTGGTTTTTTTGGATTTGTGATGTACCAAATCTAGTTTTCCTGGGGTACGTTTGAATCTCATATTTTAGTTCCTCCAGTGTAGGAAAGTGAAAACACAACCTTCACACAGACACAGGACAGTATACTCAAGGCTGGATCTTTTAGGTGACACACACATTAAAAAAACATCTTTGAGTAGAGCGATATATTAAGGGAAACTCAACCTATGCTCGATTCCTGTAGAAGTTTGACCTCGGCTGACAAGCCCTTTGGAGTATATGATTTTGTAGGATTAATATGATAGCAATCTGGTGGTACCTTTAATTCTCCAGTAAATTAAACTGCCAAATTGATCCCCCTGCCTAAATGGACAAATTTGTCAAAAAATTCAGATATGCACCAAATGTGTTGCCGCTTTGAGATACGTTATCAGAACAGTGACACACATTTGGCAGCGCTGGATTTCTCCCGGGTCCACCCTAAAAGGTCCCTTCCTTCTCCGAGTTTCAAGGGATACGGACAAGGAAACCCTACTCCTGCCAGACGGGTGGCCAAGTGGCCTCAGCCCCTGATACATGAAGCATCTTATTGCATATGAGCACCAATCCAAACATCTCGTCATGGAAAGCCATTTCCTCTTGGCTTCAGACATTATTCACCCATAATGATACCCTGGTGGAAAGAGAAGCTGTCTTGGTCTGAAAGAAGAGCATTCATTTGCTAGCTGCAGAGGAAAGAACAGAGAGGGAGGCCATGCGAAAGACATGAGACACTGATCAACTGTAGAGTTAGAGATGGAGAGAGAAGAAAAAAGACCACGATCATAATGAGAGACATAACAGGGAGTGGATCAAGGCCAGGTGGGCATTGGACCTCACCCTGTCTGGTTTCTGCACTATCAAAGCAATCTAGTGTAACCACACAGAGACCACAGCTGTCTGCTACAGAATAAATAAGCACTAAATGCTTCAGTGAAATCTGTTTGAAAGTAACCAGATCCTTATGATGAGAGCCGTCGATGTCACGGGTTTTAGCCTCAGGAAAGTGGTTGGCTTACTTTCAAACTCTCAAGATGGACTTTGCTGAGCTCCATTCCTCCTGTGATCCTCACTTATTGATCAGTTTGACTTTATGCTCGTGATAATGAGCTTGTGCTGTTGCTGGCATGGATGTTGTGGGGGCTTACAAGGTGGGCATGTCCTTTGATGTGGTGCTTTAAAAAAATAATTCTTAACATTATTTAAAAAGCTCAGTGTCTGGGGTCAGAGTGAGACACCTTTCTGCAATCTTTGTTCCGAAAGAGCATCCTTGGAACGTCTTCTGAGTAGCTGCCCAAAGGCCCTAGTGGAAGGCTGCTGTCATTTGTTCCATGACCAGGTGATCAAGGTGGTTACTGAGAGTGTAGTCACTGCAATCAGTACCAGCAAACACCACCACACCATAAAGACACAATTACCTTGTGTCAAAACTGGAGAAAAACCCTGCCCACAAGACAATGACAGGCCTCCTCTGCATGGTCTCTGGCTGGCAGCTGCATTTTAATATGTCTTTAACTCCCCCCAAAAAAGTAACATGAGCTACTTTAGTGAAAATATGCAGTCACCAATAGGCCTCATCATTCTGTTAGCAATGAAATATGATGGTGGTTAGATGCCAGTAGCACCTCTACTGCCCCCTGTCTATGTAAAAGAGCAGCAGGACTACTCTGAGCCCCTCACAGATGACTCAACTTCTCACCCTGTCCCTAAATGAGATTCCCACCACACTCCTGAGAAAATCCATTTCAGCCACTTGTATCCACGATCTCATTCTTTCCATCATGACCCAACCTTCATGGCCGTAGGTGAGAGTAAGAGTGAAGATGTAGTGGTAGACTGATGCTCAGCTCTCTTTTCTTCACAGGGAAGATTTAAAAATCTAAAATCCGTCAACAGCGAAATCTCTTCCTCACATGTTATAATCATACCAAGTCAAATAGCGTCCAAATCTGTCAAGTCATTGTTGCTTATAGTGGTTGCAGCAAGGATCTTAAGTTAAGAACCTTATATGTCCATGAACAGTCTGACGTGTGAGGTAATTGACCTTTAAGGTTGGAGGGTGACGGTTTATTTGTTTGACCGTCAGTCAACAAGGCCTCTAACACGCGTCGTAATTCACTCGGACAGCCCAGTCTGCAGCATCAGGACACCAGAGGCAAAGATTTGCATCGTCTGCTGGAGCTGTCAGCTGTGTATCAGGCGTCTGCAGTTTTTATGTTCGGCTAAGCCCTGTGCACTGTAGCACTCTATGGCACTCATGTTTCCCATTCAAGTCCTCCAGCTCATTGCAGCTCTTTATGCACAAATCCTCTTTAATTATGGGATTTATAAATCAGTGGTGTGCAAACATGGATAAATAAATATACAGGGCGGCGGAGGCAAATAAGGCTTGTGTATACTGCTGTTGAGTGTGGAATTCTGCAAGGTCACCGCAGACAAAGTGGCCGTGTTAATGGCACGAATGTCAAAGACTGCAAAACATCCACTGCCGGTGGAAGATTTTTGGCAAAGTTGATTTTGTGATTCAAATAATAACATGCACATGTATTCAATGCTACCAGACTTGTTTCAGATTGATAGTAAGAAAGGAAGCACCCTGGCACACATTTAACCACATAAACATACAAGCAATGTACCAATCTCCCACATTTCTTTAAGATAAGCAAATGATGAAGAGGACCGTGGACCGATGCCTTCCTAGGCCTCCAGGTGGGGTGTTTGGTGGTTACTTGAAATTCCAGCAGTGATTTAGCCAGAGAATAGGAAAAGCCTCTTTGTGTCCATGAATACCAGGGCAATCAAGGCATCAATTATTCACAACATGCACGGAGAGGAGCCAATGTGAGCTGTCCATCGGTGCTGTGTCTCATGACTCCTAATGTTGTGTAGACAGCACCACAACAATGCAAATGTGGCCGAGCGATTAGAAAACAACCCAGCGACTGGAAGCTGCTGCAGAGTCACAGATAAGATTGCTATGAAGGCTGAAAGAGCTGAACACTTTTACAAGTTAATCAAAGAACACTAGGTTTAATCATAGCACACAAACGAGGCGATACAGGATATACAAACACCACAGTAAGGTTGAGCAAATTAGGATTCATTAATATGTAGATATGCAATTACTGAAGGTTGTGCTCATCGATGTTATTTATGGTTCAAGGTTATCTTTAGCTCATCTTTAATCTCATTAGGCTTCGTCTCATAAGCAGTGCAACTCGAGCTGAAAAGACCCCCATGCATCAAATCTGTCAACTAAAACTAGCAGTTTTTTTAACCCCCCTCACCCCAATTTTTTTAAATTAGAAAACAGCAGCATACACGAATCCCTCCTCTTCTGTCAAAGTGTCTACACATGTGGGCAGCACAGTTGCCCAGTAGTTGACGCTGTTGCCTGACAACTAGAAGTTCCTGAGTTTGAATCCTAGGCTGTCCAAGGTCCTTGTCATGTGGAGTTTGCATGTTCTCCACATATCTGTGTGTGTTTCCTTGGGGTGCTCCAGTTTCCTCCTACCATCATCATACATGAATGTCAGGGTTAACACTCCAGCCTGTGCCCCTGAGCAAGGGAAGAGGAAAAAGATCCAAGAACTTTGTCATTGTGCAAACGTAGCTAAATTGCAAAATACAATGAAACCGCAAATGGAGCTGGTGCCTGGGCGCTGCAGCTCCTCACTGCTCCTGTGTGTCTTGTCACGTCTTATCCTCATCAACCACTCATCCAAACTCGGGGTATGGATCCTGCTGGTCCCTATCCCAGTGCTCATTGGGGGGAAGGCAGAGAAATACCCTGAACAGGTCACCAGTCCATCCCAGGGCAGTCGTAGGGGATTAAGACTGGCAAACCTTCCTGATGTCCGGCCAGAATTTTAACCCACCACCTCTGGCTCATTAGTTCCCGAAGCACACGTTCTATCCAGAGCTACTGCAGCCCCCTATACAATAGGATATAATGGGGTTAAATGCAGAGAAAAAAAGTACAATAACAAATAAATGTAGTATCTTTTCTCCATAGCTAGTCTCCCCTTTAGAGGTGAAATCAACCCAAACAGGTGAAAACAATGCCCTCATGTATTCTCTTTCCCAAAGTGCTGCTGTTTAAAATGAATCAATATTTAAGTATGGATGCAACATAATCTAACTTATGGGTGGTCATCTGAAACAAAAGGGTTGGTTTTGTGCCATCAGACGTTGTGTAGAGTCATCTTTTGAACCGTGTAATCCTCAACGTCCTTCATTTACATATGCCAAAAAAAGAAGATAATGAGTGGGTGTCTACCACAGTAGGACGTTTGTGTCTCGCCTCCCCTTTTTTAATGGGTGTCCTAGCTGTTCCTGTCCTTCCCGCTCCTCTGCATGTCGTGTGTGTCAAGAAAAGACAGTGAATTTATTTATAATTCTCCCTATATGGTTGGGGCCATCTTTAGGGGATTAGCAATACATGTCAGCACCATGGATACACCATGCAACGAATCCAGCCATAAAGCTTCAAAAGTGATAACATGATTTTTCCATCCCTGCCTTATAGATGATTTGGTTTTGACCACCTTCTGTTATTTGCTAATCCTCACACTGTGGTAGAAAAGTAGTTTTTTTTTCCTCCGGTATTCACAGCAATGTTGGTCTTCGGATGTCCTGCTGATGATGTGAATTGAAGATAATCTCCCTATGGGTGGACAGCACAGTGGTTTCTTAACCTAGGGTCCTCTATTTACCAGCAGGCCATCAGGTCATTTGTAGGAGGGTCAATTCATGCTTGGTGGTTAGGATTCATAAAGAAAAATAAAGGTGTGGACACATTTTGTTATCAGGTGGCATGTTGGTGCTACACACCTGGGTCCTCAATTCAATCTGTGTGACATTGGCATGTTTTCCCCAGGCTCACATTGGCTTTCTCCTCCTTTCTACTGCTTTCCAAACATCTGCATGAAGAGCCCAAACTACCAATATGACAAAATGTGTCTGAAATCTTGTCAAGAATATCTATGGGAATATTGCTTTGTAGGAAATCCCTCCCCCCAACCCCATGTACGCAGAACCATGAACTGGACCAAGCAGCAGTGAATAACAGCATGACATTTAATGTGCTTTTAAAGTTTGTAAGTAATTCCTCTCACTTGTATAATACATGTGATAGACTGGCGACCTGCCTTTTGCTCAACAACCACTGGGATAGGCTCCAGCTCCCCTGTGATCCTGCTCCGGATAAGTGGCTGGAAAATGGATGGATGTATAATGGATTTTGGCAGCCTGTAGGTTTTTTCCGATAGTTGAAGAAAATAATCTTTTAGAGGTGATGTGTATTATTCCCACCTCTTTGGTGACCTACTTTGTGAAGCAGTGTTAATAATTAATCCGCTACAAATCCAAAAAAACATATGGCTTCTGTATTTTTCATGCAGAAACCTGAGGACCGGAGGCGTGTGAGTCTCTTTGTTTCAATCACTACCCTTCAGGAATCCCTGTTGACCTTTACCAGTCATGCATTTCTACTCGAAGAGACTAGAACACATTGTGAAGTGAAAAATGTTTTTTATAAGACATTTTTGTATTTAGATAGCAATATTTATGAACATTTAGAGTTAAATGTAAATATGCCAGATTTAGCCACCAGGCTAATTTTCATTTGTAGAAATAATAATAATAGTAATGATAAAAATTATTCAAATGAATTCACAGTACAAAAGAAAGATAGAACATATTATCTAAAGCTCAGGAGATACTACTAGCACATACTACCTCGAGCAGCATGATTACGTCGTGGTGTGCACTGTTGCATCACAGCAAGAAGGTCCTGGGATCAAATCCTGTCGTAGGTCCTATCTGCAGACCTAGGGCCTGTGGAGTTTGCTTGTTGTCCCCCGTGTCTGCGCGTTTCCTTCGGGTGTTCGGGTTTTGTCCCATCATGATGGTTTACTGTATCAAAGCCTTTTCTTAGATCAAGGAAAACAGCTCGGACAACACCATCTACATCAATGATGATGTTTTCTATTATTTCTATTTTATTTCACAGTATATACCAAAAGAAAAAAATGCACAATATCAATTTCTTTGTGTCTTTTTATCACAATTCAATCGTGTTTTCTTATGAAACAAAACATGATGCTTAAAATAAAGGCTTGAACCATCTGATTTCAACCAATAATATGACATCCATCCATCAATTCAACTTTTAGTTAGCTAGCTAGCAACACGCCCGCTTTTCAGCAGTCAAATTCCTCCCAACCTCATGTCCCATCTTTCCCGTTTCACTCCGAAAGATGCCATGATGTGGAAGTCGAGTACCCTTGAAATACTGTTTCATCAGGACTTTAAGGAGAAGGAAAAAGAAAGTCTTCCGTCAAAGTTCAAAGTGCTCATCCACAATATAGAATTTCCTTTTTACCGTGTTAGTCTTCAAATGAAAAGTATTTAACAAAGGTTTCCTTAGGTTGCTACGGAGATGATGAGTGAGAGATATCTGGACTGATTTGTGGACGCTTGCATCTAAATAGCATCTAGAAGAGATGGCCTTTGTTCAATGCCAACATGAAAACAGTGCATACTTGTTCCTTCTCTAATCATCCCCTCTGGACAGAAAAATGTGTCCTCTGTTGTGTCTGTCTACAGCAGACAACTGTAAACCGTAATACAGACCACACTTTCCAAGAATGACAGGCATCACACCTCTCCTGGAAGTTCCAGGAATCTACCACATATTGATAGCAGCTCGCTATGCCCACAAATTATATACAATATCCCAGAAATCGATTTTTTTTTGAGTAAGAGGGCGAGAGACCAAGAGGGACTGAGAGAGAGTGAGTGATGGACACAGTGACAGAGAGAGTATCTTGATCTGTCTCTTTTTAACCAAGTAGATCTCAGTCTTCTCTGTGGGGCAGCTTTACAGCCGACCTCTCGTTCTCATTGTCCATCAGCTCAGTTTAGTGTCCTGCAGCACCATGGTAATGATGAGAGAAAAAAAAGAAAACATCCAACACTTTGAGCCCCACACTGCACTCAAGTGTACTTTTTTATGTCACATTTTCTACATAGACCCAACTTGATTTGCAGATTAAACAAAGTCTCTAAACAAAGTCTTATATAAGACAATATAATAAAGATAAACTTTATGCTGTTTTTTCTTTCAGGGACCACAGCATGTTAGGGAGGCTGAATGCAGGGAAGGCTGCTCAAGTATCTCACCGATCTTTTCAGCAGAAAGTCTGACAGAGAAGGGCACCAGAGCTGAGGTGTACTTTACATAATCTCCTATTGCCGGCGTTAAAGCATACAGGTAAGCTATTCAGGAAAATGTCTTTATGCCTGTTCAATAATGCAGATAAGAATATTACACAGAAAATACTTGAATCAACTCATCAGGATACAGCGTTTATGAAGAAACTTTTCATCACTCATACAAAGGACTTCTTCAGTCTCAGTTGAATGCAAGTATCCAGAGCCAGACACCTACAGCCAGTTTATGACTTGGCCAGATGAAGTGATCCAACATTTTTGTGATTTCCTCCCCTGAATTACTGAGCACACACAAAGACAAGGCCATGCAGTATTTTGGTTGACAAGAGCAATGGTATATGGGAGAAGGAATCTGCTGTTTTGGCCAGGTTGTATAGTGAGACACAGGATAAGGTAAAATATGGATTTGTAGACATGCCGGTAAGCCATGGTGCCTAAGGTGAAAACATATTCTACTACTCTGTCATCCATACATGACAAAGGCGTTGAATGGCCTATTGTGTGGGACTTGGCAGTTCCCAGTGAGAGACCAAACCCTGAAAAGTCTGTCGGTTAGCCAAGGTGCTGTGAATCGAGAGCAGATTTTGACTTTGGCAGAGAGATCTCCAAATGTGATCAAGGTAGATCCCAGAGACCACCTCCACTTGGAAATCCTGGATTATGTCTCAACTAACCTTGAGGACAAGGACCAAACTACAACAGTTTGCCAGTTTTGGGGGACTTCTTCATTGAGATGTGCTTCCGCCAGTTGAGATGCTTGGAATTAGATTTCAAAGTTAAAGTTTTTTGATGCTCCCGTCTAAAGTGTTTCAGATTAAATTGTTTTAGATTAAATTCTTTACTATGGCTTGCTGTTGATGGAGTTTTCTCAGGTGTAATAATCTGTCTTGATTAAAATTGCTGTGCTGTGGTGGCTGGGAACGCCACTGATCACTCACACATTGATTTGTCGCACCACTTCACTCTGTTGAACGAGGTGGAGCCTGAAAAGCAATATTGGTTTCAAAATTCATTTAAAGAAGAAAAACCCCACTGCCAGACTCCATATGCCTGACAAATATCACTGAGCCAATTAATAGGCACATCTGTTTCATTAACAGATCTCATATCCATCCATCTTATCTGTCAGTCTTATCTTACCTGCCTGTGTCTCATCAGCTTGGTTCACATATGTCTGATCATGGGGACTAATTGAGTCAAAATTGCTTCATCTCACCAGCAAAGATAATTTTATGCTCTGGATTGCAAATCTGATATTCAATCTTATTAAGTTTCAAAACCTAATTTGCTACCCAAAGTCTCCTCGGGTTATTAGGGCTCTTCTTCCAGTGACTAAACTGTGAAATTTAAAATAGCACATGCTCAATGTATCTAGCAGGCCAACTGCATTGGCCCATCTGGACATTGAGCAAAGGACTAGGTGCAAAGAGCCACTGTACATGTTGTGTTGTTTGAAAACGTACACACTGTGTGGACAGTAAACAGATGCAGAGTAAGTGCATTTGCATGTTTACAATTGGGCTGTGTTCTTTCTGTTATCCCCTTGGAGAAACCCACATGTCAGATTTGAATAAAGAAAAGAATGATCCTCACACAGCAAGTGCAATCCCAACACATACACAATGAAATTGGACTGACAGATACAAAACCTGCTTGCTTGTCTTTTAAAGGCTGATATAAATTGGATTTTGTTGGTCCAAAGGTCTACATAAATAACCGGTACAGAAACTATTAGCCACAGATTGTTTTCCCCTGTCAATCTAAGCAGTCCGACAGTGACGCATGAGAGAACTATCTGCTGTTGATTCTGGTAGCTGTCAGTCACAGCCAGGAGTGTGAATGTCCCTGTCCCATAACAAATAAAGAGCCTTTGATTTTGATCAGTCATTCTCTATAGCTGCTTTAATGGCGGCCCATTTTTTACATGTCACGATTAGTCTCCACAATGTGGGAGATGGACACAGACTTAGATGGAGTCTATAGCTGCATTAATTCAGAGAACAAATCCCTTGCATGTGCTGGGTTTAAAACAGGGGACACACCCATGACAGGACATTTATCACAGGGGTGACACGTACAATCATTCACGCAGTGTTCAGGGTTAAAGGGGCTCAAGCCTATTCCACTAGCCAGCTTACACAAGACGAGAATACATCCCGGGGAATGCACCAGTCTGTCACATGATACACAGAAGAAAAATCGGTTTGTCTCCAATTCACTAAATATCCTTGTCTTCAGACTCTGAGAAGAAACAAGAGGGACCTGGAGAAAAGGAGAACGTAGAAAGTCCACAGCGATGGACTGTCATACTTTGAGGCAACAGTGTCAACTGAGCACAACTCCGCTCAAATTGGATCCAATATGACCCTTCAAACAGGCAAGTTATCAAGCAACACACAAAAAAATAAAAATTTACTATTCACCCAAAAAATGATTTTACTAGTTACTCATTATTCCCCAAAGACCTTCATCCTCTTCTCAACTTTTTTACAAGTGTCCGACAGAGGCATATTCCTTAAATGCGAGAGCTTTCTTGGCATGGAAGGCGGTCTTGAGTTCTGAGCTTTAAGTTAGACTTCCACTTCTCTTGATTTTTACTGTCATTAGAAAAGGTCCCATAGCATAATCCATTACTGCACAGAGAGCCACCATGTTTCAGATGTGTGAAGATGTTGGGGTCTAAATGAGATGATTAAATCATGATGTGTTAGAGCCAAAATGGCAGAATTCATCATTAAAACTCCAATATGAAGACTTAACACGGAAAAATAAAGTTGTTTTAAACCCTTTTTTCCCTGTATATCGGTCTGTTGATAGTAAACAAAAATCCAGAGAATCTTGTCCTTTAAAAAAAAATCAATTTCCTTTTGAAAGCCGTCTAGAGATGATATGACAGTCATCCTTACATATCATGTTGTTGCATACCACCTTTAGCTTGAGCTTCAGGGGTAAATGTGTATTTGTTTTTTATAAATTGACATTTTGGTCAGTGAGATATTCAAGTCAGGTTTTTATTATATTCTCTTCTATTTTTTCATTAATAAAAAAAAGTGTGTCAAGGTGCTAGTCTCCTATGATATCCATAATCTGTACATCCTAATTTTCAACTTTGGCCACATCTTCTGAGTCTTAAAATGAATTGTGTATCCAGCCTTGAGATTACACAGAAATTTCCGGTGATGGCGATTTTAAAAAGTATTCAGAGCTCTTCACTTTTTAAAATTTGAACATTGCTGGCTCGATCCCCGACTCCTTAAAAGTGTATTGAAATGTTCTTGAGCAAGACACTGAGCCCTCAACTGCTCCCCAGGTGGTGTAGTTGTCCACTGCTCGCTCCTATGCAACAGGACGGGTTAAATGCAGAAGAGATTTTCATCGTGGGAATAAAATGACCGAAGGATGAAGCTTTCCTTTCCTATTCCTTTAATGACTTTGACAATGGCTCACAGTGTCATTCTCTCTCATGACATAGCAGTTCACCCAGAATGTCAAGGGTGCCAGTCAGACTTTAGCTTGATGAAAAGCCTTGAGTGTGTGTACGTGTGTATATGTGAGTGTGTGCTAGTGTGTGTGAGGGAGTGAATGTGTCAACCTGAGAAACATGGTGACATTTCAGGCCATTATGAAAGAGCATCCCATTGGTGGCCATTATCAAGCTAAAGAGCATCACAAGTCATCTTCTTTTGTAAGGGGATTAATTCTGAGAGTAGAATTGCTGATGTCTTATTATTATTTGAAAATCAACAGACATTTGGGTAGAAAACCTTTGTGACATCTAAGCAACCCTTTTTATTCTGACTGCCTTCAGGGTGATATTTTAATGGTGAACTCGGCCCTCTTTTGCCATTACATATGATTTGAATCATCTCATTTAGTTCCTGATATCTTCAAACATCTGGACCATAGTGGCCACCTGGCTTATGCTATGGGATCTTATTGAAATGCCAGTTTAAATTAGGGGAGATGGAGGTATAATTTTTAGAGAAGCAAGCTCAAGAAACCAAATGGCCAAGTAGGTTCGCATGTATAAAAGGAACTTGCTTAGGTGGGGAGCTCATATAAAAACATAAAAGACATTGCAAAAAGTAAAAACACCGCAATGACATTTTTTAAGAGTGGATGATCTGATGTGTTCTCAAAAAACCTTAAAAAGAGTATCATTGTCCCTAAGTAAGAGGCTTGCTCAGCCCCTCTCTCATCTCCGAGTAATGCTTGAGAATAGGACCAGGACAAGTCGGTGCCGCTACCACAGACACAGAGGGTAGTGAGTGGATGGTGTTTCTGATCAACAGGGACAGTAACATTCATTCTTTTTCATAGGTGTGACGGGTCAGCGGACAAAAGCACTCAGAGCACTCAGACTTGTAGGAATGGAGAACTAATATACCCGTGGCAGAGTTCAACCAGCAGGAATAGAATGCTGACAGGTTATAACAGGTTGTGTGGATATTAACATATTTTCAGATAAATGTTGAATTTTCAGCATGCTATCTTCTATCATTGAAATTAGGCTTTATATTTCTATGTATCATCCCCAAAATGTTTTAAATGTGTATCACAAAAAAGGTGAATCGGTTCAACTGGATAATAAGTTTAGAAGGATTATTGACCATGCATCAGGATATTTTAAATGTGTGGTTACGCTTTAAAGAGATTTTCAATAGACCTACTCAGTCACTTAGTTTAAATGGTAGTTTGATAGATTCCGTGATTCTCAGCTACACATAAAATGGGCAAACGGTGTCACTTCGGGAAAAATCATATCTGAAAATGGATCAAAATTAATCCTCTTTTGATTGACTAATGAGAGAGGTCTGATTTACATCTCGCGGTTAGTCCCCATGTTGTGGGGATGGACATTCAATGCTCCGTGGTAGGTTCACCTTTGGCTTGTCTCTTCTCGAAGCGTGCTCTCTACCTCTGAGCTTCTACCCAGACAAGGTCACACGGAGGACAGAATTATAACTGAACGCTGTGACTTTGTGTCTGGTGCATTTTTCCTTTCGTCCTATCTGATCAACAACATCAAGCACTTCTTCAGGTTTAACTTGATTATTTGGTGCAACACAGCACATCAGTGGTCAGCACTCGCATCCTCCTGATCAGTCTTGCTCAAGCCCTGGAGTCCCAGCACCCACTCTGGTGTAGGCTGAGAATCTGCTGTACTAACTCTGTGTGAATTCTCCACCTTCAGTGTCCGGCAGCTTCTTGCTCCAGTGAGCTTATTTTGTTGCCATGTTCCTTGACGTTTAAGGCAAGTTTTATACTGTTGAAGCGAGTCAGTTAGTTTCAAGGACAAAATCTCTGAAGTCTTTTCAAAGGCAACTACCTCTGTAAAACTATGGGGAAGCTTGTCATTTATCATCTTTATCTTTATATGGGAATGTTGCCTGTATTAGTTTAAGTGACATTTCTTTCTGAGTGTCTGGGTTTAGATATTACCTTTTTGCTCTTCTTGGGGTAGAATGTTTATCTGGGGATTCTGGGACTGCAGTGGCAAGGGCAACAGGCTGAGCATGGGAATGGCTCACTACACCGAACCGTTGAACATCCAATTGTTGATGAACATTCATGCTGTCATTGTTTTTCAACGTAGTTTTGAAGGATTGATTCTTTCTCCCTTTCAGGGGCTGTGGTAGCTCAGTCGTTAGTGTTCTCGCTTCAGGGACTGACAAGCCAGAGGCAGCAGGTTCAAATCCAACGCGGGGCGTCAGGAAGGGCATCCGGCCTTATTCCCTCAAGCTCCGTCTGTGTCCACCCCTACAGTGTGGGGACTAATCATGATGTTTAAAAACAAACTTGCTTTTTAATAAAAAATTTAAGGAATGATTGTTTTGCCAGAGCTGAATTTCAACGTGATGAAAGTTTTCATGTAAGCTTCTAATTGGCTTGCCTTCAGGGTTTTCTGCCAAAAGGTTTCTGGGCCGAGAGCTATGGTGGAAAAATCTAGGAATCATCCATGAAAAGTTTCTGATGTAACAAAGTAGAAAATAATCATGGTATTAAGAGGAAGGATTGAATTTTGAAAAAAAGGGATAGATGGCGAGGACAAACGCTGACATCAATGGCATTCATAACTTTCATCCTCTTTAGAGACCACTGAAAAAAGTAATCACTCTCACTGCCAGATGAGGAAAGTAAAAAATCTGCAGGTGTAAAAAACAAAGCAGAACCTGACCTTAGTTTACGATGTCCCTAAAACTCACTCTTCATGAACGTGAAATAGTTTGTGAAATCATCGACAGGTTAATCTAAATAAACTTCACACTGTGAATGGATGTGGCTCCTTTAAAACCGTTCAGAGTGACAATCCTGTTATGTCATTGTCAACCGCTCATCCGAGGCTGGGTTGTAGATCTTTGGTGGCTGAGCAAGCGGTCATTGCTTGGAAGGTGAAGCAACATGCTGGACAGGTAGCCAGCCCATCCAGAGAGACAATCATTTGATATTATTCACTTTTTTTGCCATTCTTTGAATTTACAGTAAAATAAGACGCCGTAGTTTATGTTATACTGGATAAAAGTCACTGCAGGAATTAGTTAGCAGTCACCTCATGAGTTCATTTCATGACTTTGGTTGTGAAAAGACTTTCATCTCTTTGGCATTGAGAAGTGTGGGCTCTGTTAGAAAATCCCATCTTTTCAAGATTCCTCCTTTTACTTCCTACTTTTCAGAGTTCTGTCGGCAGGGTGGACTAAATCTCAGGAGACTTCCACCGACAGGACACCGGTCAATTGCAATAGCAACTGCATCATAAAACACACTGACCATGTATACATACACATCTCTGTCTGTGCCCAGTCTCTAGTTGAATTAAATCCTATTTCTTCTGTCTTTGGAGGAAACCCACACAAACCTTTGGAGAATGTTAAAAGACCTCTCAAACAGACCACACGTTAACCCAGGCACACGTGGTCATATCAAACCATCATAGCCATCCTATGACTCTCAGATATATTAAGTACATTTTCAATTTGAAATTCTGCAGACACTGAATCGTGATCATTTAAAGTCACTTGAAAGCTTATTGAGACACCAAGTATTGAGCTTGCTTTCATGGCCTACATCTATAGAAGTGGCCCTGCCACATGCCTCCATGATGTGTTCGTGATACTTGAGTTGGCAGAAAGGAGAAGGGGTTAAATAGATTGTTAAGGGTTGACACAGAGTGGGCTGTGAATCGAACATGTTCAAACAGAATCAACACTGGTCTTTTCTCCTTATTCAAATTTTTGAAAGTTAGAGAAACATTCCGGCAAGTTGTAAACTTCCCTTGTCATCGCATTAGAGATTTGTTAAATCCTGCCATTTCTCACAGTGCCATTGGCCAAAGTGCATGATGGTATATTGGCTGACTTTAAACAAAAACAGGCTTGAAGGGGAGCGAGTCTGGTCTGTTTAATTCCAGTTCACAGCTACGTCTGACCAACCATAAAATAACCTTATATTTGTGGGTGCTGCTTTTGTGTTGAATGGCAAGGTAGCCTCTTCACATGGTGACTTTAAGATTAAGTAAATGAGAAAAAGAAAAACCAAACACAGCAACTAGCCAGAGGTATTAACCCGATCCACGAAGGCTGTCTGTGCCATATTGATCACTTTTTATTCGAGCACCCAGACATCCATTAATACGCCTCTATGTGCTTTAATGCATCATTCTTGTCATCATTAGAGATATACCAACTATTGGGTCAGATGAAAGGAATTCGCACAGGAACACAGGGGGGAGATCCTGCCCGAGAATCAAAGGGCAAGGACTCGTAACCTGCCATGTTACCAATTATACAGGAAACACGGCATGTCCGTCAAGAATATGTGGTGGTGTGATATTTATGAGGTGAACGCTTCCACCCCTCATCTGTATTACCCTACCACCACAAGCGATGCCAGTATAGATTTATATACCACGTAATTAACCTCTTTGATGTGGGATGCTAGGGTCAGATTCAGACAGCTTCATTGATCCTAAGAAGGGCAACTCGTGTGTAGCTCTCCCAGTTTGTGACTCAAAATCTCACAGGCAAGGTATTTAGATGTAAGAGGCAACACATCGACATACATAGATCAAAAGTGAGTGGACTAAGACATGTTGTAATGGTTCATATAAATAGTAATTCAAAAAAACAACAGTCGTTTAAAATGACCACTGTCGGTGTTTAAATAGTGGTAGGTATCAAGGACTTTGTGTCACGGTTTGTCCCCTGAAGAGCACATTGTAACGCTGGCCTGAGGCCCTGCCAGTGAAGTCGGTGATTAGAACACGGCCAGCTTGGCTGGTAGTTCCTGTAGCTTTCTGGGCCACCTGCTCCTCCCGGAGAGAGCACAAGTCTCTTTACCAGGCTGTAGTTATGAGGAACATCTCTATCGTTTCTCCATCACAGTACCGTCTTCATGAAATAAATAAGTGTCAAGTTAATTTGAAGTTTTGACATTTTAACTTTTAAGCCTGCAATGTGGAATTTCTGAGTGCACCTTCTGGTGGTGAGAGAAAGGACTTTTCTGGTTTCAGTGCTCCAACGTGGAAAAGTTACACCAGTGGACATCGTTGTTTGTCCTCACCATCGATTACTTCCCACAGACCCCGTCTCACTACAGAACTAAACTCCATTAAAGTTCGTTAAATATGGATATGAACAAGAAAACAAAAGAACCAAAATAATAGGAAGGGTTAAAAAGCAAAATAGATAAAATAAAGAAGTGAGTAAGTAAATAAAATATTAAGTACTGCAGTGGTGTCTGAGTCATACTAATGGTCTTTGTGGGCTTTATGAGGTTGGGTAACAGAGAGGGTATTAATCTACCACAGGCGGGCCCAAACACAATTTTTGCTGCTCCACCTTGCTAGGAGGGGTGAAATCAGCATATTTAATATATGGCTTCCACTGAGAGTCAACCCTACCAGAGGAGCCCTTCTTTATCTTTAGTTTATTAAACTTTTTTTTCTCTTCAGTTTAAGTGGAAATAAAATGTCCTGCAGCCATGCTTTAATAGAGGGTGGCTGGGAGGAGTGTAAGAAAATGTATTTAAGTTGAAGAATTCCTTGCCATCATAATTTTGTCTTTAGCACCGGATGTGACCAAATGACTTCAATGAAATATTCCTTTTTGAACATGATAAAACAGTAAAGGCCAACTGGCTTGGAGACAACATCCACCAAGTGCATTGCTTAAATGTCAGAAAATGTCTAGATTGTTCACAATGTGGGACAGAATGTTCTTTTAGTGGTCAAAAGTACATAAACTGTTATTTACCAAGTATGGTTCACAGATGGGGAAACTAGAAACGTTGGAATTTAAGTTTGAAAACTGAGTAGAATTTAAACTTATGTGAAAATGCAGAAAAAAAGAAAAAGAACTTTTGTGGAAACGCTTCCTGCTTTTCTGTTGATCCAAATCAATGATGAAAGAAGGTTGATCTTAAAATGTTGACATTTGACTTTATATGGCATACAGTGGGACATTTACTGTAAGGCTACTTTAAGATTGATCCAATATTTTAGACGGTGTCTGAAAGGGGTTGTCATTAAAGTACTGAAGTTACCATTTCTCAGAAATCTAAATGTGTTCCTGGATGTTATCACTTCATTGAGCTTAGCTCCAGTTTCCTGACATGATGAACAAGGAGAATGAAGGAGTCTAATGCTGCTATCTGACTACGGTTTCCATTGAGCCAACCTTGAGCCTAAGGGCAAGACCCTCTTTGAAAAACCCATTAGGGTGCAGTGGATCAGTATCTGTTTCTCCACAGTGGGACCAGTCTTGGTGTCTACTCCCATTTTTATCAATGACATTTTCCCTGGAAGGTAACCCAAGAATCCTGAATTCCAAAGCATCCTGTTTGATTGTCATCCTAGTTGAAATAAAAACTAAAACAACTGTAAGTTTAAGTTGGTTCGTCGAGCAAAATATCCTGAAAACCAGTTTTAACTTTAAGTTCATAATCGAAAAAAGGGAGATTTTGGCCATTTTATTTTCATGCCTGCTAATGGACCTCCACGCCTCTGATCGAGCTCCAGTGACATGCTTGAATGTCACTGGATATCTGCAACATTAAAGGTCTGTTTTCATACGTCATGATTAGTTACGTTGTGGGGGTGGACAGACCGAGATGGAGCAGAGAGGATTGAGGCCAGAAGCCCTTCCAGATACTGTAATGAAATGTTTAATGTGCCATCCATGATTTGAAATGAATTCATCAAACTTGTGCTGTAACTGACCTCAACTGGGTCACAAAACAACTGATGAATGAGTGACCATGGCTCCTCTGTGTCCACTGTGTTGCACATAGGCTGGCTCTTGCTTGTAACAACAAACTGGAAAATGTGCTTTACATGGGCACATTCAGAGATCATCTAGAACAGCTCCAACGCAGGAAGTTGTTGGGATGTATCGGCTGAAAGTAAAGGTAAATAAGTTAAATTTCAAATAATTTCAAATATTTATGTTCATTTGCTTGCATAGTATATTCATTCTGTTTTTACTTTGTTTATTCATCAATTCCTACTAATGACAGCTTGCGGGACTACGGTAGCTCAGTGGAAGAGCGTGCACCTCCAGGTCAGGTTTGATCTCTGCAGGACGTCAGAAAGGGCGTCCAGCCTTGATTCCCCCATGCTTGGTGAATGCGAAGCATATGATGTAAAGTGCATTGAGGGGTTACTAGACTTGAAAAACACTGTATAAAAATGAGTTCATTTACCATTTACGTTTTTTTTTTATTATATATAAACGGTTTCATCTTTGACTAGTAAATGAAGGACACATGATGGCTCTCTCAACACAAAGCTGTGAAAAACCTCCCGTGAAGCTTCACTGCTGTACTGGGAGCCTTGGCAGTGGAACTGCCAACTTGAGACTGGCAAATGTTCTGCTGCTTAGGGATTTTACTCATTCCTTGCTACATATAATTTCATTGCCGTCTACCAACTAAAAGCAGATGTGCTCCCTCATCTGGCACGCCCCTCTAAGCTCTTCCAAAAAGAGGATGGTATGTTCCTGGCAAACTAAGAACAGGAGAATTTAATAACCCAAATTGGCTACATTTTTTTAAAATTAATTTTGTTGATTTACAAATATAGAGTACTGCAATTGGTCTTTTCATCTGAGCCACTTTGGTTTCTTTCCCACGTCTCTGTCACGCTGGATCTGATAGAAGCAATACAATAATCTGGGGATCATTAAACTGTTGACTCACAATTAAGAAAGCTGAATCAAAGTCTTGATGGTCTTTTGGGACTGAGTGCATTCAGCCTCTCTGCTGGACAGGGTAGAAGAATAAGAAAGGGAGATTCAGGGGACACACAATAGTTCTAGCAAAGATTTCAATTTCAAGTCTGATTTTGGAGCTTTTGACTGATTTAATTGATGCACATTCAATTCAGTTGCCACACTATTTGATTTAGAATAATAGTTCACTGATATT
>OMLC01042760.1:0-20263 GCA_900302585.1 Regalecus glesne | reverse complement strand
AACTTTAAAAAGCATTTGTAGTGTTGTTATTGGCCTAACATATGGCATCTTCCACACTACTGTATTTTGTGCAAAGCTTTCTTTGTGACTTTCCCCTTTCCATGCAAATTACATTTGAAGAAGCCAGTAATTGGGAGAACACATATGAGCACTGGGCTGTCAGATGAAATATAGTAAGGGGACTTTTAAATAAGCTTTTATGTAGTTAGAGTAGACCTTCAGCAAATACAGGTAGTCCTGATAAAAATGGTAAAAAATAACAAAATAATTAGCTATATCATGGTTATAAAAAAATCTGCTTTTATAGATATTTTCAATTGAATTTTGAATAAGCTCTGCAC
This sequence comes from Regalecus glesne, assembly GCA_900302585.1. NCBI lineage: Eukaryota > Metazoa > Chordata > Actinopteri > Lampriformes > Regalecidae > Regalecus > Regalecus glesne. The sequence goes on along the minus strand of OMLC01042760.1, from coordinate 19,922 downwards.
ACATACATGTAAAACCATTGGGTGGAAATTGGCCTACAGGCAGTGATTTCTTCACGGTGTGCAGCTCATCACCATGAATATTGCATCTCTAAAGACCTAAAGGCTTCAATCAAAGCTGTGAACCATGAGGCCCACAGCAGGTAGCTAGCTATAGGAGGATTCTCTCCTCAGATGCTCTCCTTTCTCTCTCCTATCTTCTCAGATAGATCCAGACAGAACTCATTCCCTCATACCAACCTGTCTTTGTCAGAAGGCTCATCTAGAAATACACATGGTGGAAGAAAGCAACTTAAAGCTAGATTGATCAGTTGAATATATTTTGGGCCAATTCCCATACAGGGACATACATTTACATTGAAGCTGTCTACAGCAATGTCAGTACAGCCAAGATGCAACGTGGGGCCGTACCCATATGGCCAAAGGTAGGATGGTTCATAGAGTTCCTCATCACTGCTCGACAAAAAGTGTTTTAGGACTTCACATAATCCATTTTTACCTATGAAACAACCAAAATATGAACACGTTTTTATACTGGCCTTTTACTGTGATCATCTCTCAGAACCAAACAACAACCATAGGTGGTGGCGGCAGTGGGAGGGACTGTCAGTACCAAGTGAAATTCTAAATAGCATGAGGGCACCTATTGAACAGAGGAAGCTACATATGTTAAACTGACTCCTTTTTACATAGCTATAGAAGAAAGAATTTCTGCCCTCCCATATCACTACTGAAAACATACTATTTGTATGCATTCACGTCTGAATATGTACAACTTGGTTATTTTACCTTGAGCATCATATAGGACGGAATAACTTCAGGATCTGAAGTTCAATGTTTTGGACCAGACCCTCAGATTGCAGATACAGAGTTAGACTCCTCCCACCCTGAGTCAGTGCTGTAGGTCTCTCTGTGGGTATGAATGGGGACAAAAAGAAAGTGAAGTGAGAGCTTGATTAACTTTGAAAGCCGGTGTCGAGGTTTACAAGATATGCATATCTATATTTGTTCCTCCCAATGTGTGCCTCTCTGCACTACCTAAGGAGAGAACTCCTTTCTCACATACGAATCATGATGACGGTTATCACTGTTAAAAATAAATCCTCATCATCTCCAGCATCATAATGCATCCTCACGTGGGAGTCATTTATTCAGATAAAGTTGATTGGCCATACATACTCTTATTATGCTACACTTGCTCCACATTTACAGCCACTTATAATAACTCCTCCGAGCTGCCAGGCACAACTACACCGTTATAGGGTACTGTTGGCCATACGGCATCGCCTCTGGAGCTGTTGAGGGAGGAGGGTTGCTTATCATGTACTTTTCTTGCCCAGATATTCCCAGTTGATGTCCTGCTTCAGATTCCTCCTTTTTTTTCCCTTGTGTCAGCAGACTACAAGCCCCTTTACTTCTGCCTCAGATCTCCTCAATGATCCGACAAGATAGATCTTATCTTTTATGTTTTCTTAAGTTTGCTAGTGAAGGTTTTGTTCACATGCATTTAACCAGGCTCCACTTGCTTGAGGTTTGGATATGGAATCCTATGCAGAGCTTCTCTTTAATTCTGCCCTCCCACAAATCAAGAGCTATGTTTGGCACTGTTCTCTGCATATCCAGCAGCCCATTCCCACCCTCTCTGCAGCTGTACGAATGTCTCTTAAGTTTGGAGCAAATTGATGCATATACATGTATCCCCATGGCTCCATGTCTGTATAGTTTTCCTCACACAAATTTCCATTTGCACTGTCATTTTTCAAAAAGACAAAATCACAGTATATTCTTTTGTCAGCTCTTGTTATTTTCTGGTGTATACATATTTCCCTTATTTTACCATTCATTAAGAGGTATTCAAACAGCCATTATCCTTAATGATTTCAGAATCACTTCAACTTTATAAAACAATAGCTATGTTTTTCAAATTGAATCTAAAGATTAGAAAGAATAAAGCAAACTGAAAAGTCTTGAACCAAAATACATATAGAAGAATCAAATCTACATGGTCTCATCACTCTACTCTGTTAAAAGCCCCTTTATACTTAGGCTAAAGCCGAAAAAGGGATTCTTTTTATAAATAAATGAATCAAAAGGTCCTTGTCCTATAAAAACACAAATACACAGACCAATAGATTTTAGATTGCAGCAGTGCATTGGAAATTCTTACATACTCACTCCTGCGCTTGTAAAGGGGACGATCTAAAAAGACAAAATTATAGTTTTGTGTAAGGTGTTGGCTTTTTTTTGCAAACTGCACCTTTTTATATTGCCTCTTTATAGTGCGAGGGGGGCAATATAAAAGATAAGAAAAATGCAAAATATATATATAAGGGGCCATGTTAGCTCAGGGGAAAGCGTGCACTTTGGGAGCTAACGAGCCCCATGCCTGCCCTGGGATGGACTGGCAACATGTCCTGGGTGTTTCTCCTCCGTCGGCCCATTGAGCACTAAGCTAGACACCAGCAGCACCATGACTCGACTTTGAATAAGCAGTTGATGATGACATGACACACAAAATACACACAAAACGCACAATGTGTACACTATACACATTACGCAACAATTTCAGCAACACATAAACCCAGTTAGACAGCAAAGCATACATACTGTAGAGGCCAAAGAGGATGGCTCATGGCATGACTGTTCTGCACAAAGGATTATTGGGGCGAGGAATCATTACGATTTAAATAAAATACATTAAATAGATAAATTGTTCCCTTATCAGTCCCACAAGGGGACATTTGCAATTCTCTGCATCTGACCCATCCTTTTTATAGGAGCAGCCACCACATTAGGGAGCCACTAGGTTTCAATGGTTTGCTCACAGACACATGCTTTTTGGAGGACCAATGATCAAATCTACAACCCTCCAATTGTCAGACAACAGCACTACCCACTGAGCCACACAACCTCAGGTCATTATGTTGTATTTTTACATGTTCAAATATTTGCTTCATGTTGTGAGGTGTTTGACTCAGACTGGTAGAAGTCCACCGACTGACTGACTGACTGACAGGAGGACTGTCATTTAGACTACAGATGAGTTTGGGTGGGATTATTGTTAATATTCAGTAGGTAAATAAAAGCCACTCCTGTTGGTTGTGCACCATGTGGAACGTGTGTTTAGCATAAAAAGAAAGCTCCGTCTGTCATCAATTTCCTCACGACAGCCTGCCACATTAGTATCAGAAGTGAGATGAAGTTTCACATTAGGATTAGCAGTGGGGTGAGATGGTTCCATGCAATAGAACTTTTTTGCACATAGAATGAATCTCTTTCACTATCTTTACGGCTCCGTTGATCCAACATGCCACAGACATGAAAGGACACACTGTTCCAAAAATGAACAGGCAGGCATTCCCAGAAAATATGGAGAAACGTACCAGAGGCCCCTAGGAAACACAAGGTACACCAGGAATCCGCCAGCAGACCCATCAAATATCCATCAAATGATGGGCTGTGTTCTGATATGGCTCTTAAAGCAGACCAACAGGGCTGTAGATGTCTGGATGGGATCCATACTCTCTGACTCTTGGCTGAGCACAAGTCTACTACTGGTGGTTGATGAGCTGACCCAGGGTAGCAGTTCAGCAGTGGATGAATTAATGTGGGTCTGAAGGTTAATGCAGATGGAGACACTTGGGGTTTTGAGCAGGGCAGAGTGGTTTCCTGGAAATGTTGGCATAAAGAAGTGGGGTGGCTGAAAGAAGAATGTTGAACAGTGTGGGTTGAAGGTGTTGGCATCGGGACCTGAAGAGAAGGTCTACCATTCCCAGTAGGACATTCCTGAACTCCACAATGGGATGGTGTATTGTCAGTGGCAGGCCCTAAGACGGAGGGAACACTTGCTCCAGCTGCTGATGCCTAGGTTCTCCAACTGGTCCACGTTGTTCAAATGTTGGCTTCATGTTGAGGTGTTCATTTGGGGGGGATTTGACTCAGATTAGTAGAAGATCACGGACTGAATGAATGACTGAAGGACAACAACTTAGACCAATGTCCCTGTTTTTGATGTCAGGGGGCATTCTTGTGAATGTTTAGTGTACACAAAAATAATTCCTGCTGGTTGTGGGATGTGACTTTGGCTTTTTTATGCCCTGGGGGTGGCATCTAGCAGTTAGACTCCCTATTGCCATCATCCAACTGCCTTCACAGTCTGCTGCTCGGACCCATGGATGAGATGAGAATGCTCATGGTGAGTTGGCTTGGTGGTAGAGGATTGTCTTGGCCAACTCTGCCCTCTGTGGTGTAATGAGAGAGACATGCTGGCATAGGCACTCTGGTGCTAGTGCATACAGGAAAGGGGTACAGGGTGAGGTCCTCCTGGTTGGCTGTGTTGAACTGTGGATGGACACATTGAGCATGTGTCCACACAACCCCTGTCAGAACAGCCATGGTCTCTTCTCCTTCCTGCTGTTAGGGACTAGCAAGTTGCGCCTTGCTCCCATCTGTGAAACACTAAACACCAGAAGTGACGGTTTATTGGTCACCCCCTTCCCCTTCTGCCAAAATCTCACTAACAGTGAAACCAGTCCAAGTCACGATCCCACCATTGGTAAGACAGTCAACAGTTTGCTACTTAGTCTGAGTTAACACAAACACAACGCGGACAGAATGCTTGAATATGTGAAACTATAAAATAAATCGTAGCAATTCATACCTCATAATCCTTCAACATAAAAATGTCCGTCAAATGTAAAAGCAAAAGTTGCAATGAAGGATAAAATAAAGATAAGCATAAAGCTAAATAAGTATAAAAGATTACGGGGTGCAATACTTGAACAAAATATCAATGAACTTGAATAAATTACAATTGATGTGTTGGTTTTATTTGATGCTTCAAAACAGCCTACCCACTCTCCACCACCCCTCTTTGGTCTCTTGCACTACTCGTTTCCTGGTTCCATCTTTGCAGATGGGTCTGCCAAGCACAAAAAGTTTACTTCCGCAATTCCCATAATGCTTTGCGTGAATCCAAACCAGCCGGGCGGGGATAATTCACGATGACCATAACGATATTGTGTTTACTAACCTCTGCGTTACTAACCAGTGTGATCGCAGTAGAGTTGACATTAATTTGATTTTAAGACTTAGAGGAACGTTGACGACTGTCAACTTAAACACATATAACTCGTGACTTTCTACACTTCGCTCTTAACTTGTTTTCCCTTGAGGACCATGGAGGAATATAACTTGACAAAAGAAAAGCTCAGTGTCCCCACCGATTTTACCACGTCGTCTATGTCAAGTAAAGTTTTCCTTTCACACACAAACACGTGTATAAATACTAGCAAGACCCTCAGACTTTTCTGCTATTAAGTGGCTTAAATTGGTTGCATAGCAAAGCCCTTTTACCTCGAATAACGAGTTAGGCTATTATTAGCTAGCTTCTTGGATGAGGCGAACCTATCACATTTAAGAGCCCGGGTATCAAAATTGATAACCCTCATGTCGAATTACAGTTGATAGAAGGTTTCAACATCAATGTCATGTTCGTTCGTCTTGATATCTGAAAATGTGATTAAACGGTTAAACGACTTGCCGTAAAGATGCACGATCTTGTTAACATTAATTGTAGTCTAGCGTAGTGAATCTGTGCTAGGTCAGTTTTACAGGGAGAGAGTTGTTATTAGAGTCTAACGTTATGTTTAAGGCTTTAAAATGAGCAGAGTTTTGTTTATTCTTAGCATGTACTTGCACTAACAACTTGAAACGTGACAAATTAAAGCAACATGTTTAGCCTTTGTGAGCAGAGTAACCTATTTTATTTATAAAATGTTTGCAATTTGGTGTTAATGTAGTCTCTGTCTATCCACAGACATTCAGTGGGACCTGTAATGCAACAGCATAAACACAAGATATGTAATTACATATATAGTTAGGACTTATATTTCAAAATCAGTTTACTTTTTTCTTTAGGAAATATCAAGAAGGACCTGATGCCCCCCTCCCATTTTACATCAAGTGTTCAGTCTACTGGAATACTGAAAGCTGCACAGAAACAAGAGAACCCACCCATCTCCTGGTTATCTCCAAACCTACTGCCAGCAACACCTGTGGACCCCAGCCCTCCCAATCCATGGTTCGCCCTCACTCAGGCCCAACGAGAAATCCGGGAGTTACAAAAGGAAAATCAAAGGATTACGACACTACAAGGAAACAGCATTGGAGTAAGAAACCCTACAGGCTCTTCTACAGACTCTGGTTCAAGGTACCCTGCCAGCAGGACTTGTTTTAGGTCGATAGTTATTCATTGTGTAACCCTGATGATAGCTGAGAACAAGTTATATCCTTCAAACAGGTCGAAGGAAAAAAGAGAGCTGTGGTACAGATGTGAGACCGAATGGAGACTGGATGTGGAGAGATACAAGGCAGAAGCAGAGAGGCTGAAAGGGCAAGTAGAGGCCCTTAGAGAGACTGCAGAGAGACACAGAGAAGAGATTCGAGACAAAGACGGTTGCTTCAACAGGTATTTTAAATGAGTATGTTGTAAAAACAGTAGTTTGTGGTACTCTGTTGATTTGAAGGGCAAGTAATTTCGTGGTCTGGTCAATTCAATATATATATTGAAAAGATAGATTAAATGTTACTATTTTCTTATGAATGTTTTCAAATAAAACTTAAGTTGACTTCTTTTTCTCATCTCAGACAGAGACATGAAATGGATTTAATGCGTGATGAGTTATGCAGGGCTAAGACTGAACTGAAACAAATCACAGTGGAGCTCAAACAAAACAAAGAAGAAAAAGAGAGAATTGTATTCCAGGTAATAGTTGCCTTCCCAAAAATAAGTTAATGATCTTAATTAATTGTGAGATAAAAGTGTTTTGAGAAATATAGAGTGCATGCATGGGCGTTGTGGGTTTGTATCCCGCCACATTGTTCGGTAAATGTGAGACATTCATTGTAAAATACTTTGAGTGTTCGCAAGACTAGAAAAGCGATATAAGAACAAGTCCATTTACTATTTAATCTTTACTTGTAGTCAGCATTCGTGATAACTGTAACCTCTCACTGAACTGTGATTTAGTCAGTCTCACTGAACTCAAACAGAATAATAAGCATTGTGTATTTTAAACATTTGACATTTAACTAATAAAAAATATTGTCTTCTTTGAAGTTTGAAAGACTTGAGAAAGAGTCTGGTGAAGAAATAGCAAGGTTGAGGAATGAGGTAGAGGAGAGTAGAGAAGAGGCTCGGAGTAACATGCTGAAGGCTGAGATAATCAAGGTGCAGGCTGGGGAAGAGGCCAAAAAACAGAATCTAAGACTGGCAGAACTATTTGAAGAATCGAAGAAAAAGCAGGAGATGGAGGTGTGTGGAAGTGTTTGTACTCTGCAAGGTAAGTAAAGCAATGCAATCACTGACACCTTATCCCAAATTCTGTATTGTTTGCATGCTTCCTCCCTAGCTGCAGCATATGACTGCTAATTACAATGCAGAGCTTGCAACGGCAAGGCAAACCAACAATGAAGTACAGGAAAAACTTGGTTCCCTGACTTCAGAAGGGTTGCGGCTGCAGAGCAGTCTGATAGAGGTGTCTACTGAGAGAGATGGGTTGAAAGAACATCTGAGGTACCAAATTCAATCTAAAGTAGAATTTAAGTCTGTTATTTAATGGGGACTAAACTCTCAAAGCACTTTGTGCTGAGATTCAATGACATTGACTTGATGTTTGTTTTGCATATTTCAGCCAAATGGGACAGGCTTTTGAGACTCAGTCGAAAACACTGCAGAGTCTTCGAAATTATATTGGACAGCTATCCCCTGGGAGTGGAGAGAAGGAGAAAGACGAGAGAGAGAAGTTAACTGAAACTATTGAGGTGGAGGCAACATTTATAACACTGATTCAAAATCAATTTGCTGTTAAGTAACTGCTTAAGTCAGAAAAGCTTGTGCCAAGCCGCTACAGTTGCAGTATGATTTAGAAAAAAACATGCAAAACTAAATTAAAATGAATTCTTTAATCTGTTCACATTCTTATTTATACATTATTATCATTTATACACTGCTTGACTGTTTTAAATTATGTCTCCGTCTCAGGATATTTTTTGTGAACATTGGAGATAATCTTTATATCTTGATTATCCCACAGAGGCTAAAAAAAGAGAAGGAAGCTCTTCAGATGACCAAAGAGCTTTTGACAGTTAGATATAACTCTGTAAATGAGATATTGGCCCTCCAAGAGAAGAATATTATTAAGAAGGTTGGTGTTTTTACCTCAGTCAGTTTTGACTGTTAACTAGAATTACTGCAGTTTCACAAGGCAAGCAAGACTACATCTTCATCACACTGCTAAGATATATTTGCCTACCCTCTTCCTTACAATGATTTTTCTGAAGTTGGGTCAAAGTGTATGTCCACCACATCTGCCATGCTGTCATATAAAATTTAGATTTAAATTTAAACTTAGCTTACTTATTGACAATGCTTTTGAATAGTGATCATTTTCTAGTGCTTGCTTGAGTAGTAGTTAGTACATTTTGCAAACCCGTCACTCAAGAATTACTGCCATCTTTGGCGAGAATCTCCAGTTTGGTACTTTTTAGATGGTTTGTATTTTTTCAGTTTTGCTATTAGATGTTTTGTCTGCAATGACGCAATAGTATGCTATAGTTTAGCTGGCATTAATCTTGATCCTGCAGCAAGACTCTGCGACATCTCTGTAGTTGGACAGACAAAGCTAACAAATTTGGTCTCAGGAGTCCTGAATGCAACAGAAAGTTGTTTGTTAACATTTTAGTAGATGAAAAAAACTGAATTTTTGTGAGCTTGCAAGGTCTCACTTGGCTTATGAGAATAAAATAATTGATTGCCCACATGCACTGCTGAAGAAGTGGATGCAATTATGCACATAGGGTTATGTGTGTTCATGAGTGTATTGTACTAATGTGTCTTTGTGTGTATCTGTGGACCTAGACCTTGTCTGACCCACTACTGAAGACTGGTTTGAAAGGTATTCAAGTGCTGCAGCTCTGGAGAGATAAAGTCTTCACACTGTGTGTTCAGCTTCGCTCAAAGGACATTGAGCTAAGAGCAGAGAAGGACGAATATCTCATTCTAGTATGAAGACAAACTCTTTCCACCTTAATATTTTGATTTGGGATAATGTAAATACATATTTCATATCAGAGAAATTTTCATTTGAAACTGCCATAACTTTATTTCAATATAATTATATTACTTTTATTCCAGGTTAGGTCCATGGAGCAGCAGGTCAAACAGGAGCAATACCTAGCTAGTGTGCTCCAACATAGTCTGGATGACAAGATTGCGGAGCTGGACCTAGAGAGAATGGCCAACACTGTTAGTGATTGAAAAAATATCATTTTGTGACCCTTTTGATTTTGAGCAATGAAATTGCAGTTGCTTATAACAAGGGGGCAAACATATATCCTTAGCACAGCAGGGGGCGCTAATGATACACAAACTCAGAAGGAGTTGAGGTTTTCCAAGAAACATTTGAACACAGGTATATGTAAAACTGATCTAATTTGAGCTTGAGAGATTTGTGAATCTGTTAATATCTTTGCAGACTCTGAAACAAGATTTGGCCTTGGCTCGCAAAGAAAACTCACAGCAGAAGTCATGGAATCAGAAATCAGAAGCTGAATCAAGAAACATGTTGGATGCAGTCCAGAAGTAAATACTACATGATCTTAATTAGTAATGACTGGATATGTCTGAAAAAGTAGAAGTGATTACCTTTTTCATTCTGAATGATATATTTCAGTTAATGTATCCACACCCTCAATTTTATTGTGTCCCATAGGTTTTGTTTTGCATTCGAGGCCAAGGTAGCTGAAGTTGACAGAGCTCAAGCACAACTTCCTGTTTTTACTCAGAGGCTATCTTTTGCATTAAGAAGAGTGGAGACAGTTCAAGGTATGGTTTCAGGTTACTCATTGAAACTCCACATTGAAGTGCAAGTGGAGTATATGATAGCAGTTTTGTTTGGATTTTGGTAGAGAGTGTATGCTTTTGTCTCCACAGGCCTGATAATGAGGAGGGTGGCCCTACAGAAACTCCAGCAGGCAAGTAAAGTTACAGAACAGTCTGTTGACAGGTAAGTGTTATTACCAACTAATTTTACATGTAGGATGGAAATATTCTTTTTTCCCAACACATGCAAAAATGTTTTGTTTCACATTGTATTCATGATGAATAGTTTATATAGGGATGCATTTCTTTTGAGTTGGGTAAGTATTCTATAGTAATTCTGTACAATTTAATTCCAAGGAAAATTATTGGAATTTGGAAGGCATACTTTTTTTTTAACCCAAGAACACAAAATATGACAATCAAACATTAAGTTGAAAGTAGATTTTCCTTATATCTGAAGAAAATGTTTAAAAGCGCAAAATACAAATTTAGCTCCTGGTGAATTTGCTCAGGTGGGCATTTGAACAGAGTGTTATAATACTATACTGCTAATTTGATATTCTCCTGTTTGCTCAGTCAGAGAAAAATAAGTTAGCTTTATTTATATAAAACTTATCTAAAAGGTGACTGAGAGTCATAAAACCGATTAGTACAGCACTTACAGAAGAGTTAAGAACTGGGCCCAGCTATTCAAAATCAATTTAAATTTATATTAGGTTGAGAGAGGGGGTGGCATGGCTCAGTGGGTAGAGCGGTTGCCTGGCGATCGGAAGGTTGCAGGTTCGATCCCCGGTCCTGCAGAGAAGCGTGTCGAGATGTCCTTGAGCAAGACACTTTTCCCCTAACTGCTCTGCCCTGTGATAGACTGGCGACCTATACAGGGTGTACCCTAAGGGGTTGACAATGGATGGATGGATGGATTAGGTTGAGATCAAGTTTGCTTCTTTATTATTCACTTTGAAACCCTGCGATTCTTAATGTCTGTCCAAAGCGCGGCTAATAGGAAAGGTTACGCCGGGAAGGGCATCCAGTGTAAATATTGCCAAATCAAATATGCAAATCATAAATCAGATTTCCATACTGGATTAGTCACGGCCTGGGTTACCAACGACTGCCACCTGTACTGTTGGCCAGTTGAGAGGAGAGAAGATGAATGAAAGTCTGTAGGAGCAAGATAGAATACATATATGTGTGAATGAGAGGGTGGACAGTGAAATAGTGAAGGGACAGTGGTGACAAAGGTGAATGAATAAGTTTAAATACTTTGAGTCAACTGTTCAAAGTAGTGGAGGAGGAGGAGAGGTGAAGAAGAGTGCAAGCAGGGAGGAGTTGGTGGAGAAGAGTGTCAGGAGTGATTTGTGACAAGGGTACCAGTAAGAGTGAAAGGGAAGGTTTACACGGTGGTACCGAGACCATCTATGTTTGATATGGAGGCAGTAGCACTGACAAAAGGACAGGTAGTGCAATTGGAGGTGGCAGAGATGAAGATGCTGAGATTTTTGTGAAGATGGACAGAATTAGGAATAAAAATATTAGAGGGACCGCCCAGGTTGGATGTTATACAGACAAAGCAAGAAAGGAAGATTGAGATGTAAGCAGTTTGGATGTATGTATAGGAGAGGTGCTGGGTGGATATGGAGCTGCCAGGTATAGAGAAAAGAGGAAGACCAAATGGGAGGTTTATAGATGTAGTGAGGGAGGATGTGTAGGTGGTAGATAGTGGAGGTGGTGTGATAGAGGAATATATAGAAGACAGGAAGAGGTGGATGATTCGCTGTGGCGACCCCAAACAGGAGCAATCAGATGTTGTAATAGCAGTAGTAGTAATAGTATTATTATTATTAGTAGTATTCATGTTATCAAGATTACCCCTCATAGGGGTATATTTGATGTAAAAGCAGTCACTTTAAGAAGTCAAGAAAAGGCCTGGCCTTTCACAATATGTTCCCTGTTTTTCTCTGCCCCACTATTCTCTTGTTGCTCTTCTACCTACCCTGCCTTTTGTCTGTGTTCCCCCAACAGTATCAAAATCCTCCAGACAGAGCTCAGCTTGGTCTGTGAAGAGAGGGACAGGCTCACCCAGGAGCTCAAAAGAACCCCAGAGCTCATTAAGAAGGCACTAGCCGATCTGAGAGAGCAGTGTGAGCATCACTCTGACTCTCAAAGTCTGTTATGTGTGAATACTTATCAAAAGGTGTGCCACAGCTCTGCTAATGTTCTGTCTCTGTCCATCTCTTCATCCCCTCCACCAGTCGACAGTAAACTGAGGCAGCAGCAGCAGGAGTTGGAGCAGAGCCGGTTAGAGGTCTGTGAGGCTGTTTGTAGCAGACAGGAGGCACAGCTAAAACTGCAGCAGGCCCACACACAGCTGGAGGAGAGCACGGTCAACCAGGAGAAGCTACATTCCAAGCTGCTCAGCCAGCAGGAGCATAGCGAGCAAGGTGAGGCAGGGGTCACTTCAAGCTGACTGGCCTTTGTGTTAAATCTTTATTTTCATAGAGAAATAACCCAGCATGTGTCCTCCTATCCAGCTAATTTCTGCTTCACCACTTTCACACATGCGAAGACCCTGACAGCTGAAAATGTTTAGTATAACTAGTGTTCTAAAATACTGCTATCCTCTGAATAGTTCCACGGAAGCTGGTTTGGATTATATAGTGTACTTAAGCAATAACTTGGTAATACTTAACAAGGGGTAGTTTTACTCATCATATTTTCCCTGCCTCTTTTTTTCTAAGGTGTTTTGGGATTTGAACTAACAACCAAATAGGTCAACATATATGCTGGATGATCTTATTTTCCGAGGGGTTAGCAGTATGGAAATCAAGGCGCAAGTTAAAATAAAACTGAGCAGAGGTCTCTTGTTTTATAAATATACAATGAAGTATGCTTTGTTTCTCATCAGCCCTGAGGGAGAAAGCATCTGAGACAGAGGACCGCTGTGCTGATCGCCTGAGAGAGATGGAGAGCCAAGTCAACACGGCCAGGAGAGAGCACACTAAAGCAGGTAGATGAACTAATACCTCAACAGACCCAGGCTACAGTGGGTATTGATGGGGGCTGGAGCTACGCTTTCAGTGCCAAACGGTATCATTGAAAGGTATTGTTGGCTTTCCCGTGCAGTTTCAATGTTATAGCTGCTGTTGTGTTTACACCATCTCTCACAGTGAGGGCTCTGCGACAGCTGGAGAGACAGTTGGAGAGGGACCAGGATCGTATGAGGGCAACTCAGGACATGGAGAGGGACCATACCAAGCGGGAGATCCAGGATTTACAAAAACAACTAAAGGAAACTGAAAGGGACAAAAACGTACTACTGGTGAGACTTCATCTGTGCTTGATATTGGAAATTCAGGCAGATTTTCTTCTGTTTTTTGTCCTCACATAAACTTATTGTCCTTCAGGCCACCGTCCACGAGAGAGGACTCATAAATGATTATCGTAGAGCCCGTACACCAGCACTGCAAAACTCTGTGGCTCTGGGGGTGAAGCAAAATGAGCCCTTGGAGAGGAGTCATGGTGCAGATGTCACAGCTCAGCCACCTGCCAGAGGTAATCCCCCCCCTCACACACACACACACACACCTAACTTGGGGGGTTTGTTTCACACTGATGGAAATGGTTCCCCAGACACCGATGACCTGACTAGTGCTTTGTATGTATCCTGTCAGATACACTCCTATCAGTGCTAGAGGACCTGCAGACTCTCAGTGCCGCTGTGGTCAACAGCTCTGAGGACTCAACTGAAGAAGAGGGACAGGGGGATGGTGTGTAACTCCTCATCACTATTTTACCACCCAGCTATTAGTCGTGTGAGCATCATCTCCCCACCACACCATCCCATCAACACACAACTTCTATGTAGCTTTGAAGATTCAGCTAAGCCAGTGGTATACATCTGGATTATAGCTTGGATGTGTGATATTGACAGTGACGAGAGGTGATCGGCACATATTACATGCCTATGTCACTCATTTTACACAACAAAAGCTGCAGTAAACAAAATTCTCATCTACCTAAATAATGACTGTGGGGGGTTGACAATCACTTTTGAACATTTCTATCACAAGATCCTCTGCATCACAATGCATCTGTTCCACTGACAACCAACTATACATGATAGAAAATGTTGGATTTCAAATGGCCTGAAAGGCATTCATCATTCAGTGATGTTTATTCTTTCCTCTGTGCCATAGAATTATTAGTAAGAGCGACACAAGTATTCTATTCTACCATAGGGAAAACGAAATTCAGTGAGTTAATTTGAATGTACAAATGACATAACAATGACATAAACTCTTGAGTCTGAGCAGGAAAGAAACTTTTCACACTACTTCTGTCTACCCCCATGATGCATAAATGGGTCGACTCAAATTTAGCTGTTGGAATTCATCAGAGTCCCCTTGTAGTCTTAATAAATGCTCTTTAATTTAAGGAGATAAGCTTTACACTCCTGTGTTCCTTTTTTAGATTAGACAAGAAGGCTCACAGTAAAGTGAAGCCCCCACTGATAACATCAAATCGTAATGACGGACTCAAAATTGTTGAAATTCTCATGAACCAGTGCACTCATGAGGAAGCAGCCTGGATCAAGTTCTATGAGGTGTTACACATGAGCAGGATTCTGTGTTGTGGGTCCTATTGCTATGTATATGATGGTCTAGTATTTATTTGTGTCTTGGCATATTTTTAATTGGGATCAAATAAATTATTTTCATAAATGAAACACTGACTTGATTTTTTTTCCATTACTTATGCAGAATGCAAAACATAAATGGGCATTGTAAACTGTATGTGTTTGGTATGTGTCTTGTGCCTTGAGGAAATGTAAATGAAATTTATGATTGGTAGATATTTATGATTTTTACATTCAAACTTTGCTAGAAAATTCTCAAGAAGTTTCCACTTTCAAAGACTTCTAGGGTTTTAGTTATCTGGGAGTGTTGAGAAACTTAAGTTTTACACTGCGAGCATTGCAGTTATTGATAAGTCCATCCTCTCTCTCTTCATGTTACATTAGAACACTATGGCAGACCTATGAGTTTTTGTCTTTGTTATTTGCGGGGGCTCTCTATTGGTCCATTTAAATCAGTTCTATAAACATGCCCAAAGACTGCCGCAAACATGATGATGAACAAGAAGATTCCCTAATTTATTAATGTCACGACTTCTTGTTATTCTCTTGACTATTAAAAGTTCAGCCATGGGCTGCTGTAAACTTGAATAAGGTCTGGAGCAGAACAGCAGAATAACATTACTGATAAACTCCACATAACCCACCTAACAACAACAAAGGTGTTTTTCAGAGCCCGAGGGGCTGTCCAGCTTGCAAAATGTAGCCAATTAATGCATGTAATTTTATAATAGTTCACCATGTTAGCATGTCTGGGGAATTCTTTCAGCTGAGTCTTATTTCTGGTTTCCGAGAACAGACAAAATGAAAAGTGATAAAAGTGTGATGCTCACATATGCAGACTTGAATCCAAACAGATTATTTTGATATAGGAGAAAAATAAACTTCAGTCTCATTGGGTTGTTAGTGTGGTAATTATGCTTTAAATAATCTTGATTACAATTACATGATAGATATCAGCGTCCCTCTTTGTGTCATCAGTTAAGCATAAAAATGTCCGAGTAAAATAAATACCTTCATGCCAAGGAGAAATTTAGAAATCTCTGCATTCCAACCCATCCTATTGTATAGGAGCAGTGAGCTGCCACCATATGGTGCTAGGGGAGCAGTTAGTGATTCAGTGTCTTGCTCAAGGACCCTTTGACACGCTTCTCTATAGATGCTGGGATCAAACCTGCAACCTTTCAATCACCAGATGACTGCTCTACCCACTGAGCCATGCTGCCCCACTTAAGAGATCATATCTACACTATTTGGAACTTGCATGTTTTAACAGCAGAGGGCATTGTTGCCAAATAAGATTAGGCAGATGATGTTCAGTGTTTTAGTGGTCTTTGGCTTCATAGATACTTCATTGTGACATCACTGAAGAAAAACCAAGAATGCAAGTCATAATTCTGACTATATATATCAGTATGCCATTACATGCTCAATTTAAAATGGCTATAAAAACAGGAGTTGTACAAAAAAAATATAAATGATGCAATGATTCATTAATAGGTGGGAAGATATGCAAATCATCTTAAAATAGAACAAAATGTGGTATATTTCATATTTCTCACTTTATGTATAACAGCTCCTTTATGCAAATTGACAGATTTCCCAAGTAAGACTGACTGTGGATACGGTTAGTGATGAAAAAAAAACAACATGGGTTTTTAATTTCAGTCTAGCACAAATAAATGGAGAATAAAATGTGATGCTCTCTATGTCGTGACATTCCTTCACAGATACCCTAACAAACTAAAATCTTGTCAACACAGTGGAAACAGCTTTCTGAAAAGAAGCAACAGGAGACTACCCAGTAGAATGTAAATGTAAAGAATGTTAAAGCTGCAAAAATGCATGGATGCATTTCAGAACCTTCAAGGGCTGCAAGAACAGCACATCAGCCAGATCCTGTAGTAGAAGACTAATGAATAATTTAGTACAGCAATGCGAGCTCGACAAGACATGGAATAAATGAGGTAATAAAAACCAATCAATAAGCTCCCAAGGCATTTTATTAACAGTTCACAGTTAATGAAATGTAAAATAAGCAATCCAGATCAGCAAGTGGGTGTTAACCTGGTAGATTCACCCTACTTGTCACCATATGTCTGGCTCCCACTTATAGACCAAGGGATCCTAATTTGGGATCTGGGCTACCTAATAGTGGCCTAAAAAGAATTCTATCTGTGTGTGTTCATAAAGCTGGACGGGAAAGCTGAAAACTAATTCATCTCCGGAAAATTATTATTATTAATAATAATATTAATCATCATCATAATCCCTTTTATAAGGAGAGTGGGGGGCTGTGTAGCTCAGTGGGTAGAGTGTGCATGCATTGAGAATGGACAAGCCAGAGGCAGTGGGTTCAAATCCACCACAGGGCATCAGGAAGGGCATTCGGCTTTTAATGCATCAAGCCTCATCTCAGTCCATGTCCACTCCCAGACCATGGGGACTAATTGTGATATGTGAAATGGACCTCTCATATAATAATTAACTATCACACATTAAGATAGACAGCTGCTTGGCATTCTCTTGTTCATAAAATGCTGCCGTTTTCAAGGTCCTCATCCATATTATCTCTGTTTCTCTATAACTCAAGACAGTGCTGTGGTAGTTCCTCTACTGACCTGGTGAGACTCCTTCATTAATCCTGCCATCATTGACATCCACTATACTCCAATTCAGGGCCACAAGAAGTTGGAGCCTAACCCCAACATGCATTAGTCAGAGGTCAACGAGACACCCTGGACAGATGCATCACACCACCGGCACCAGCACCACTAGTTACTAGTGCACTATTTACATCTTTGGACAATTTAGAAATCTCCAATTCAGGTAATAATGATAATAATAATAATAATAATAATAATAGGGCTGCGGTAGCTCAGGAGTGGTACATGCACTTTGGGAATTAACAAGCCAGAAGTTGTGGGTTTGAACCCACTGCAGGGCATCAGGAAGGGTATCCGGTCAGAGTTCGCGACGTGTGACCTGTGATGGAATTTAATCCGGTCCAGGGAGTTCCTCCACCTTCTATCCAATGAGTGCTGGGATAGGCACCCGTAAATCTATGACTCAACTTTGGATGAGCATTGACGATGACATGACATGACTTCGAATGTAAATATGCCAGATTTAGCCACCAGGCTAAATTTCCTCTGTTGTCACAAGGAATTAGAGGTTCAGTGTCTTGCTCAAGGACACTTCAACACGCTTTCTGAAGAAACTGATTGAACCACCAATTTTTCGATTATCAAGCGGACCGACCTACCCCCTGAGCTATTGCTGCCCCTAAAGACATGCATGTTGTCTGTGGACTGCGGGAGGAAGGAAAACATGCAAATGTCTATATTTTAATTAACAAGATGTACCCGGACCCTGGTTATGAGACCATCATGATAATACTGTCAGAAAAACTGTTGTGACATGGCCTCCCTGTCATTAGTAATCTGTCTCAAAGAGCCATTCTGCTCTCTTCACATGAGAAAAACATATTGCCAATGCCACCGGGGCTTTTTCTGTCACTGGTTCCTCCATGATAGGTTTCTCCTCAAGAAATACAACTAACCAAATGTTTTCCTTGGTCAGTTTTCCGCTAAATACACTGAAAAATGGACTCTGGACACACATATGTACTTACACATACATACAGATATTTTACAAGAACCTCTGGATTTAGAGACTCTTGTCTGCTACATTAAGAAATGGCCGGCAGATCCTGCCTTCTTTGTCATAACTCATGGTTGACATGGGCACCATCATGAGCATCTTAACGTGTTTTCACTGCGGCACCACTTTTAACAACAGTGCTCTGAGGTGATCCACTACTGTGAGCAGGTCAGATCACACCACACACCATCTGACTTCTTCCTACTTGTGGAATCTTTTCCAAACTTCCTCCACCACCTGTGATACAGTTTCTACTTGTCACATTTTCTTCATTGTCCCCAAAGCCACAATCTCCAGGGTCTAGACCTCATTCAAGTGTACTGCAGCCTGTGACGGCTATGTGCTGCAAGACTCCTTGAAACTGGGCTGTTTTCTTCTCAAGGGTTGCTACTATGGATATTTATACACTTCTTATACTCGAATCAAACTACCATATTTTTGCCATATTTTGACCATATTTTGATACAAAAGTTTTTTTAAAAATAAGAACTTGGAATGTGTAAAATATGGCAAACATTACGTTTTGTCGCTATGATGACTAAATATCTCAGAAAACACATGTTCCTTTTCTTAATGTGTTCTGCAGGAAGAAGTATGTTGTAATAAATACACTACAAATATACGTCCCTCAGTTCTAGCACTGTGAATGTCGGCTGATGTGAGAGACTCTCTCTGACATCAGTATCTTACACCATGGATTATCTGGCCCAGTTCGTGTCTTTGTCAAAGTTCCCGCAGACCCGAGGTCAGAGCAAACTTGGAGCTGTGTCTGAGGATGATGTGATCCAGTAAGTCAGAGGACTTTCGCCACCACCGCTGCATACTGGATCAGAGCATGGTGGATGGTTGTGTGCTGCTGTGGCAGGCTGTGCTACAGGGTGGAACAGCAGCCGCTATGGAGTTGTATGCAGAAAATCAGCCGAGTAACCCTATTTATAGATGCAGGACGTCTGGGGCATCGCTTGGGGGAGAGCAGTGCTCGGAACTGTCCAATCTTCAAGCTGAACGTCTCCCTTTTGGTTCAACAGCCATGCTCGACAGTGCTGTCCTATTGGGCCCTTTATCTGTGGTGGGCTTGAAGGGACACCTGTCCTGGTGGTCCGCATGTGATGTTTCCTTGTTAGGGATTAAGCAGCCTTGGAATATTATCCCCCCAAAAACAGACAAAAGGGGATGATAAAAATACTTCTCCATTGTTGGTCCCTGACTGGGGAGCATACGTGGTCTTAACCATAGATTTACACTGGCGAGAGGATTAGTGCAGATCTGAGATACCATTTACAGAATATGGCTCTCAATGACGACATCACTAGAGTCATCCCTTCTTGCTAGAATGTGTGTGTGTGTGTGTGTGTGTGTGTGTGTGTGTGTGTGTGTGTATACAAAGTGAGGAGAACGTGACTCCTATGCACTGTGCTAGTTTTCATTAACAGTGGGAAAAAGTGTGCAAAGACACCATAACAGATCATTATCTGGTTTTGCGTTAGCACAGTGGTACAACACGCGCTTCAGGTACTGCCGAGCCAGAGGCTGCGGGCTGTCAGGAGGGGCATCTGACCTCAATCCCCCAAGAGCCACCCGAGTCCTTTTCCACAACGTGGGGATTAATCACGACACATACAAATGGACCTCACTGTATTTTAACCTACAGGAGAATTCCATAGAGTTATAAAGCACCGTGTGATTTAAGACCATACAAATCAGATTTGACTTGACTGGTGAATGCTCCAAACCACCCCCCCCCCC
>OMLC01042759.1:0-20222 GCA_900302585.1 Regalecus glesne | reverse complement strand
GTTGTCCACCCTCCCCTCCCCTCCCCTCCTCTCCTGTCCTATCGTGTGGTGTCCGCGTGTCTCTCTCCGGGATGGCTCAAATACGGAAGTTTACACCCAGAGGATGAGAAGCGCGGCAGCAGCAGCAGTGAACTAGGAGTAGTGTCGTAGACACGGGAGCACGGCTAACGCCGCGCTGCGAAACTGAAGTCTAAAAGAAAAAGGGAAATCTTCCATGGCTTCTCTGGCGAGTGCAGAGCGACGGGCTTTCGCTCTTAAAATCAACAGGTAAGAATAAGAGAGAGAGAGAGAGGGGGGGGGAAGATCTACTGTTGTAACCCGGTGTTGTTTTCTCTTTCGGCTATCGGTAGCTTTGCGTATGCGTACTGTGAACTCTTCGGCAAACTAAAACTCCGTTCAGGGTTTGAGCTGTCATGAGAGTTTGGCAGGGGGATGCCAAACAGGCGGGCACATGTCCCGCATGTTTCATAACCTGCATTTGTTCTCTTTCCGGTCTGATTCAGGACTATAAAGCCATTGAGATTTGTTTTCGAGTAGCCATTTGAAGGTGTCCAATTTCTTTTTTTCTCAAATGTTTACAGTTAAGCATGGGTTACAGTTATGTTTTATGTTCGTATACTATGAGGGTGCTGTGGTGAAGATGTCTCAATGTCCCTTTAGGGTCCTAAATCAACACAATCCCATAGGAAATAGCTGGTGACTGCTAACGTGACTAGAACTATAAACTGTGCTATTTATGACATCAATATTTCCTACACATGGTGTTTCTATATCTGGTATTGTGTCATTATCATTTCCTTGTGAGCATGGATATGAGTAAGCTTGTTGTCTGCAGAGCCCCACATAGTTATACATGAGGAGGGATGTGAGAATAGTTCCTGCTCTGGTACCGGCCAGGTGTGGAGGAAGCTCCTGTACATGGGAGTCCATTGTGTGTCATGCTTATGTTATACAAGTCATTAAAACAAACGCCAGTGCTTCCTATTGTTAGAGACATGGGCATATAAAACTTCCCGTCGTTTTTCTCACCAGGCAGTGCTTCAGTGCAAGTCTAGCCATTCAGCTACTACATGATGTTAAAGCAGATATCATCAGGGTGCAGTTTAGTTCACTTGTAGTCTTTTCCATAGTGTGAACATTGTCAGAGTTCTGTAGAGGTGGACAATACATAGGGCAGTGGGGAGACCAATTGTTGTTTCACCTCCAATTTCTTCTAAAATACATAGCCAACAAAGTTCAGTCTATTCTTCCCCATCAACCCCTCCTCCCCCAAGGTTTTTCTGGCACTCTAACTTTAGCCTAAGTGTTTCTACTATTTAATATTTGGAAAATCACTGCGTTTCAGTAGATCTTTAGTGTTTGGTAACATAACGGATTTGAAATATATAGACACTCGATGCTCTTTTTTCCCTTTGTAGTGCGTCTGAAATGGCCCCTGTAATCTCAGTGCAGATCGGGTTGTATACTCCTGTAGTCTCAAATCCAGCAGGCCTGGACCAAACCTGCCATAGCAGTGACTGTACTGCCTAAACTTGTTAAAAAGCCAGGGGAAATCATCCCTCCTGTATAGCACTGACCTCAGCTGCTGAGAGTGGTACAAGATCTTGTGCCCCTGTCTGAATCCGTTGATGAGCCAGCAAGGTGCTTTTCTCTGTGTTAGATGTAATGGGACAATATTGTTAATGGGGTTGGGTAGTTGTAAAAGGTTGTATAGCATAGGCCAATGTGATATTTTTCTTTTATTAATAACAGCAAGCTTGTTTTTTTCACTCGGGTATGTTGTATTTTGTGAACTTTGATCATAAAAGCGTCTTTGTATTCATGTGATCAGAAGTGATTCAAGTAGTTGTGATTATTGCCATAGAAATGAATCTTGTCTAGCATAGGATAATGCAATACCAATGCATCTTTGTTTACATTTTTAAGTCAAGTCAATTTCATTTACCCATTATTACAAATTTGTCTCAGTGGGTTTAGTATTATTTATTTGCATATTTTACTTATTTATTGATTTGTTTAGTAATGTTACATTGCTTTGCCAACAAATATTCTACAACACATACTTTTTAGTTCCTCACTTAATCTCCGTCAAGATGTAGCTTGGAGGATATCCTGGGCATTTCTTTTGTTAGGTTACATTTCACTTTTTCTTACTGGCAGTTTGAATCAGGATATTGTTCTCGTTTCATTTGGCAGATGGAGATGGGAATAAAAGAGAACTCTAAAACACACAATTGAAAAAAAATCATAAAACTAACTGCAGCATAAGACTTATTTGTAATTGTAGTGGCTAGATAGAATATGTATGAAGCTAGTTTTTTTTGCATGCTCGTCCATTTCACACTGAACATTCTGCTTTTAAATGTTACTCAATAGCATGTGGTAGCAGGTGTGAGCACAGCTGTGGATATGGGGCCTCTGTCATTCAAAACTCTTAAGTAGCAGGAGATCAGTGTCAAATTTCATTTGATTTCCTCAAGAGTTTGGACCAGTGACATCTGGAGTGACCGTTGTGCTTTATGGGTGGGCAAGCTGTCTAAAGCCCGCGTTAAAAGACTATAAGACCTTTGATAAATGAAGCATTTGACTTCCGCATGAAGCACCTTCTATCTTAAGTTCCTTGCAGCCCCTCTCTCTCCCCCACAGCAGTGTTTGTGTATGTTTCCTGGTGTCAGGAAGCCGAGGAGCGATGGTGCTGATAGCGCGTCAATCCATTAAGTTTGCAGGCGTATGATGAGACACACAGTGGAGGCATCCCATTGGTCTGCCGTCCTCCTTCCATGTCCACCACACCTCTTGGTTTTCCCGTGTTTCTAGATAAGTTGGGAAAGAAGTCGTTCTTTGTCCTCCTTTTTTTGTCGAGACTACTGAGATGTAGACTAATAGAGACTAATAATCAACTTTCTAACAGAATAATGTACCTTATGGGAGTTAAAATGTGCATCTTGAACAGGATTATATTCAATCCTCGGTGTAATTATAGGTTTGCCTATCTGATGCTTTTTTTCAGGATGATGTGAGATTACCGAACTGATAATGTGCTAATGAAACCTTCTGTCCGCTGAGGAATGCTGGCTAATGTTTCCAGAAATACTGATCGACGTTCTCATGCACACTAAGCAAGTGCAGGCCTGCACAGGCAGCCTGACATGACAGAAAACAATGCTTATGTTCTCTGGTGCAGTTGCTCTCGAGATGTGTCAAGATCCAACCTGAGAAAGTCAAATCTCACTAGATCTATGCTCATTCATTTACCAGTGCTTGTGTGCTGTCCAGGCATATAGCTGAGAGACTAGAATTATCTGACATGAATCAGATTCTCATTTACATTAATTTCCCCCTGTGGAAAGGAAAATCCTATTTCCGATGGCATTCTGCGATTGACAAGTCTCAATGATGAACTCATAATTGGCCTTTTGTTGTTGTTGTTATTATAGGATTTGGTTAACTAATCTAAGTCCATTCAATTGATAAATCATCCAAATTCATTTTCCCACATTAAGATTCATATTTTCAGAGTTATTTTTTAGGGTTTTTATCTAATGTCTTGATGCATGCTCAATAATCCAGGTATGGAGATCACAAAAAAGAGGTGAATCAGTTCAACTGGATCAGACGTTTATTAAGAAACGTTTCCTCACTCACCAGATGACTTTTTCAGTCTGAGCTGAAAACAAGCATCCCCCCTTATAAACAGTACATTGATACCACACAACAATAGGCTGGTTTCACATGCAAGTTGGGTGATCAACTGCACATTCAGTGGCAATGAGCACCATTCACAAAGGATTGGGAAATATTTGCAATCATGGCATTGTAAGACACAGATTTTATCTAACATCAATGCAGATATGGCCAGAGATGTGCTTTAGAAATATAATTTAACAGCTACTTTGCTGAAAAGATCATACTCCGTGAAGAAAGAAGCAATTTGTATTTATCTGTGGATAAATCAGCAAACCAGGGCCAGTCTCTTTACAAAGGGTAGTACTAAACATTCTATAGTACATGGTGTTGTTTTGTGAGCCAATATGTAATGAGATATTTCTTCAGATGTATTGGAATAGAAGCACGGGTGAACGATGGGCTTGCATTTTACTGGTGAAAAGCTGAGTCCAGCTATCTTCCTACAGAGGCAAATGAGACCAACTTTTTGTCATTAGATCTTATTAATTGCTGGAAAGATGCCTTCAGTAATAATGGCTACTTCATATCCACCCTGCAGTTTGCAGCTTCTTTTTTTTAAGCGTCACCCCAATCAGCTCTTGGTGTCCTGTCTGGATGTTACAAGAGAGATGAAGGAAATGGGTAAATATTGCCTTCAGGCAACTCTCGCTAGTGGCAAAGAAAGATGCTCTCATTTTTAAAATACAGTGTGTGTATTTATTCTCTCGGTTTGTGTCTCACAAAAAACTTTTATCTACAGGCTATGTTCTATGTTTTATATTCCCCTATAATTCTGCAGGTCTTGCAGGCCAATGAGAACGCCTTCCAGGCCTCTTTTTTCTCCAATAACAAAAACAATGCTATATATTCCAACTGTATCCATTTATCTACAGATTGCAAGCGAGGGGTGTTATGTACAAGACATGCTAACAAAGTACAACACTCCCCAAATGGGGCGGCATAGTTCAGCAGGTAGGGTGGTCACCTATCTAATAATGGAAAGATTGGTGGTTCAATCCCAGGTTCCTTCAGAAAATTTGTCAAAATGTCTTTGAGGAAGAAACTGAATCCCTAATTGCTTAGGACAACCGATGAAAATCAGCCCTGTTGACTAAATCTGGGGTATTTATATTCTAGATGTTCATTAAAAGAGGTCCCTATAAAAGAGATTATTATTATTATTATTATCAGTACAAGAAACAGGGCTGCAGTCGCTCAGTGGTTAGAGCACTCACTTCAGGAACTTATGAGACAGAGGTAGTAGGTTCGAACCCACCGCAGAGCATCAGGAATGGCATCCGGCCTTAATCCTCCCCAGCTCCTTCTAAATCTTTGTCCAGCCCCACAATGTAAGGGACCAATCGTGACCTGTAAAACGGGCTTCTCTATCAGTACAAGAAACGCCCACCTATCGGTTCAAGAATACCCCTCCTTGCTGAGGTTAAAGTCAGGAGGTTAAGGCAAGGTAAGTGATAGATACAGACAGATACTTCTCAAAAATCCATTAATTGGGAAATCAATAATCATTTATCACCAGACTCTAAAATGAGGTAAGGACCATCACAGGGTTGCTGAAGATGGTCCCGATTAGCATCATGATGGATGGAAACATATTCTATTGCTTGCAGGTCAGGTGGGATGCACACCTTTGTTAAACCATGGTCCAAGGGTGGGACCAGCCAGAAATGGTTGATGATGAATTAACTTGTTCTTATTAAGCACTTTTCTAGTCTAGCGAACCACTGAAAGCATTTTCCATCCTATGCCTCACATTTACCGAGCATGGGGGGGTTAAGGGTGGATGCCCTTTTCCGAATGCCCTTTTGTGGTATGTGAACTCGCTTGACCCAACTTGAAGGCATGTACTCTACTGCTGAGCCACCGCGGCCCCAAAGCTCTGGCCTTTCCCAGGAGGGTGCAGTGTTGTTCGTTTGCCGACAAGGGAATCGTACTGGAACAAAATCCCCCAGAATCCAAAGGGGTTGGCTATAAACCCCCTCAGCTGATGGAGCAAGGAGGTTCCCCTTAGGTAATGGTTTTGAGTTCCAACATCACCCAAGGGAGCCTGTCCACTCAGCTGTCATCCTGGAAACTGGCCCTGATGGCAGCCTCAGACTTTTCTGTATGTTCATATCATATCAATGTCCCCAGTGTTGAAGTGGAGTGTTAGGAAAATGGAGAATGAACTCCTTGATAAAGAATCAAAATAAAACCCTCTGTTTGTTCCAACAACAAACCACTGAAAAGTCTTCATTTTCACAGCAACCAAATGCACCCCCGTGAGCGTATGGGAGGTGTAGTGGCGTGGATGTAAACGCATAAGAACATGGACGAGATCTTCTTGAATATATTAGTCTTGTGTTTGTGTGGTCAATATAACATGCACATCTTTAGTAAAGGTTGCACAGCTGTTAGACAGCTTATTTGTATGTATTTCAACCTATTCTAAATTCAAATATAATCAATTTAGCTTATTAATTCATCCTCTCCCTGTTGATCACTTTAATTATTGAATATAAATAGTCAATAGACTAGTTTTTATACTTGGTATTTCTAGTCTATTGACCACTCAAAGCCCTTTACAATATATGGCTCGTATTTAATACAGCGACCAAACCAAAGAGATCATCCTGGATATAAATTACAGACTGCTTGTTGTGCTGTCAGACTGGGCCAATATGCCATCCCACACCTTTCATCTGCTTAAGGTATTTTTCAGTGCATACCAACATGCATGAAAAAAAGATCTATAGGAAACCCTGCGTTCGTAACTGAGGAGAACCAGTTTTGCTGTTGACACCCAGTCATGATCAACATCTTATTCATTTTCTATTGCTTAGCTCCATCCTGGGGTCATTAGCAATTTCCATACTATGTAGAGAGGAATGTCAGCTGGAAATATTTTTTATATGTGATCTAAATTGGGGCTATAAGCTATGTACAGAGAACCAACATTATTGAAATAATGTGATCCCATTAGTATATACTATAACCGTCCTGGATATAAATTGTGATCAGGCTGGCCGGATTACATGTATGAGAAAGCTTCTCTTGTCTTATGATTGACTGATGTTTGGCAATGCCAGTAGATGATTGCATGTCTTCAAGGAGGACACTCTTAAACCTCACCAAATGCTCGCCGAACAACAGGTTCAAAAGTGCTGAATGTTCTTTTGTTGCTTGTTTCCACATTTACTGTTGCTGACCTTTAGCTTGAATTGTTATTTCAGGAAGTTGAGGGACCCCTCATGCATTACTCAATACAATTGCAGTCTCTGCTGATTTGCTGATGTTGACCCCATTCACACCATATTTCAAGAGGACCGTTCAAATGAGCAGTGGGGCAGAATATGTCTCCAGAGGAATGTCGTTATGGCCACGTTCAAAGTCCACAAAATCTCGTGTGCTCTCACCATAGTGCTCAACTTCAGTATGTTGCCGTTTTTACAGGGACTACCCTGCATTAGAGGAGGGAGCTGTATCTGGGTTTTACAGCATTCTCCCTGTTTAAACGGCTATGACCTGGAGTATCCTACCATCTTGACCTTTTTGTTCTATTGCCATAGATTAACTGACATTGACGTATCGGTTCCTTTGAAACCGCCTACGTGGGTTGACTGTTCCTGAATTTAAGACGTAGGTGATTCGAGCAAACATATTGAAGACAAGAGTATTGCCTTGGTTATAGCTTACATCCGTTTTCGCAACCGTTTTCCTATATAACCGAATTCCAAGGTACTGCTTGATGTTTATTTATTTCGTATTATTTTTTTCCTCTCCCTGATAGCAACAGCTTCAGTCTTGTGTAACTATGAATGCCAAACCACTGACCCATTAAAGAGAATGACAGAGACCATCTGTCATGTCAAGCTGTTTGCCCACCAGTGTTAAAATAATGCCTGACTGTTGGTAAACGCTGATTGCTTTACCTTCCTAGTATAGACAGGGTGTGTGTTTGGGTGTGCATACTGTATGTATTCAGACATGGCTCTCTGATGTGCTCATGTGGATTTTTACCTACGTCTGCTATGAGCTTGCTCTGCTTGTCGGTAATTGCAAAGTGGTAATTTCAGACAAGAGGTAAGGGCATGTGTCTTTCAGAAGTATACCCCCTCGACTTGTGAGAAAGTTATTACTTTGGACAAAGCTCTAAAAGATCTGTATGGCCACTGTTAAATAAGATGCTTTTTATATTTTTCATTATACATACGTACACTAGTGACCTGTACAGGGTCTTTCCCAACCTTTCACCTAAGGAGCACTGCGATACGCTTCCGTTCTTTCAATTCTTTCTAGTCGGGTAAATATCTGAGACCAATGAACTCCAGCATGAGGAAGTCTCACTGTAAGACGGATACACAATATGTTTCCTATTTCTGAACATTGTCAAATTATGTTTCACATGATTTTAGAATGGGGCGGCATGGCTCAGTGGTTGTCTGGTGATCAGAAGGTTGCAGGTTTGATCCCCACACCTGCAGAGAAGCGTGTTGGGGTGCTCTTGAGCAAGACACTGTTCCCCTAATTGCTTTACCCTGTGATAGATTGTTGACCTATACAGGGTGTACCCTGGCTTACACCCAGTAAGAACTGAGATAGGCTCCAGTTCTCCCGTGACCCGATTTCGGATAAGTAGTTGACAATGGATGGATGGATGGATGATTTTAGATGGTATATTTAAAGGCGAAGTTTGGCACATTTCCTTCCTTTTCTTTTTTTCGTCATTCATTCACTGCAGGTTGAACACATGGCTTAATACTTCAAGAAGTGAAGAGTGGGAGGGATACAAATGATGTGTGTGTGTTTGGGATTTGTTTTATTTCCTAGAGAGTTGGTGGGGTTTTCCTTTTCCATCACTTAATAACCACCATGCTGAGTAGTGTTTTCCAAGCTGAGTAGCTCAATTGCAGAAAGAGAGAGGCACTAACTGTTAACTTCTCCATCAAATTGTGAAATGTGTGTAGAATTGTTCAGCTTTCAGTTTAGAGTAAGTTGTGGACTAATGAGTATTGCCTAACGCAGCTCTGTTGTTGCCTCAGTATATGGGTGAAAGTTGGTAATGTAGATATGCAGATCTAATGGTCTTCATTCGTGCAGGCTGTGCTTATCAGCATGTGTATAGGTGCTATAATAACCTTTTGATATTTAATTGCATTTTTGATGTGCACATTCTGGTGTGTTGCCTGTATGCTACTATTATTCTTGTCAGGATATAGCATCACTGGCCAGGTATAAGAGGATTTTTGATAATCAGTGGAAATGGCCGGTCCAAAACGAAAAGGCACTGCTGACTCACACAACTTTGGACTTTACTTATTGTCCAAATTTGACTATTGTTAATGGTAAATCGACTCATTTTATATGAGGCACTTTTCTAGTTGATTGACCACTCGGAGTGCTCTACAATGTCTCTTGCATTTACTGACTATGGGGGATTTAAGGCGGATGTCCTTTCCTGATGCCCTGTGGGATCAAACCCGCAACGCCTGACTTGTAGGTGCGTGCTCTACTGCTGGGCTAACCCCCTAACCCACCCATGGTTTGACTTTGCTTGGTATGTGGTAGCATACACAATATATTCTAACAGATGGGAGAGGAAAGAAAGTATGTTGTTTGACTATCATAATTTCAGTCGATACTGTCATATATGGCAACAAACCTTGAGAGTCAATTGCAAAAATGTTGGAAAAAAACCTTGGGTAGAAATGGAAAGAAACACCAACCAGCATTCCTTGACTCTTAAAGCAAAAATATAGATTATTTAAGATAACAGCTTTACAATCGTTTTGATGGTACAATCACTTGGTATAAGTAGAATGGTGTTGCTTTCATTGCCACTCCATGCCCTGAATGCCTGTTCTTGCACTGTGTTGGATTGAGTGATACAATCTCATGCAAATAGTATTCTTTTTTCATAGGATGGCAGAGCCATGACCCACCCTGCCTCTGATTGGCTTACTCTGATATTTGTTCCTTAACTCTTAATCAAGCTCATTCCTCATGCGATCAACCAACCCAATCAATGAAGGCAATGAGTATTAGCCAATTGGAGCAGAGCAGGGTGGGTCCTGACTTTGATAGGAAAAAAAACCCCTGCTCATTCTAGATTACATTGTGTCAGATCAGACATTTGTGACGCCGGAGTGGGAACAAAAAAGGCACCATTTTCCCTAGTACAAGTCCGCGTATCATCAAAATGACCCTGAAGCTGTTATTTTAAGGTAAAAAGGTTGCATACTGTTGTTACAAGAATAATAAAGGTCCGACAATAAAGGATTTAGATCTTTACCCTAGTAGAACGTTTTATCTTCAGATTTCACAACCTCTATGACTTTGCTAGTGGGTTCAGTGGTACTAACATGCTAGCATCCTCCACTATGTTAGTGTTTACAAGTTTGTGGCTGTAATTGGGAGCAGGGCCATCTTAACAATGGCTGTGGGTTCTTAATGAATGTGAAATATTGGCCACCGGGGAGGTTGATGGGAATATGACCCATTTTATGAAGACCCTCCATGCCCTAAAACTCTGCAAAAGACTGGGGCTGAGCCACACTCATCTCTCTCCCTCTCAAGTTTGCAGACTAAACCCACATACAGACATGCATACAGAGCAAGACAAAAGCAGGCGAGCTGCTGAGTGGCCTTTCATCATTCACCGGCAGAGCATAAAGCTGTTACTGTGTCGGGTTTGGTTTGTTTCCCAATGATATGGTAGATTAATTAAAGAAGTAAGACTGCGCTTTAGCTCGGCATTGTAGAATAATGAGATGTGCACAGCAAATTGGGACACAACCTCACTTTTGGTTAGTGTCAGTTCTGCTACTTTTCTCTTCTTTTTGGACCGGGCGACAGGGACTTGTACACACAGGCACACACATTGTAGAATATTTGTGAATGCCTCTTCCACTCCTCTACCATAATGAATTTCTGCTTGGTCTGACTCTTCGATCAGGACACTATGTTAATGCCACTGTTTATATGGCTGCCAGCTTGACGCAGCTTGTACACAGCCAACA
Organism: Regalecus glesne; assembly: GCA_900302585.1. Classification (NCBI taxonomy): domain Eukaryota; kingdom Metazoa; phylum Chordata; class Actinopteri; order Lampriformes; family Regalecidae; genus Regalecus; species Regalecus glesne. The sequence goes on along the minus strand of OMLC01042759.1, from coordinate 9,540 downwards.
GAGCTGTCTGTAGAGGATAAACAATAGTTTGAATGGAATCACCACATAGTACCATGTGCACACTAATGCCACTGGGAACAATAGTTTAATTGCTGTTGCTGCTCACATTAGGATGCTCTCTGTGGATGTTACATGAAGTTTGCAGAACTTATGGCTTTTTAACCCAGTTTTAATATTATGTTCACAGACCTACTTTTTTCCCTTTATGAAATGTGGAGACTAATATAACAAGGCTATCAACAATGCATGGTTCTAATAATGCAGTATGAATGATCTAATTGTAGTTATATCATTCATATTCTCTGTTTTCTGATAACATATTCAACAAATTTGTGTGTCTGAGCACTTTTTTTTCTCCCCCCACAGACATTCGTCTGCAGAAATCAGGCGACATTTCAGTGGGAACCATGGCTCCCATCACAGCCGAACAAACTCCAATGCTTCAGCCTCAATGTCCTTTATTGCGGTGAGCTTCTTCCCATAACTTTTTGAAAGTTATTTAGTTTTAGTTTGCAGAATGTGACTGCGATTGGGGTTCTTGGGGTATTTGATCCTTAGTCAGCTTAAAAAAACATAATTTTATTGGTATGTTATATTGAGTGCATAGTTAATCTGTTAATACATAGTTGCCATTAACTGCAGGTATGTTTTAATTAGCAGTGCTACTGACCAAAGACATTTTTTCAGTTAAATTAACTGCTACATCAAAAAGGTAATGGCAGCTGCAGTAACTCATTAATGAATTCATCTATCTGTCTGTCTTGTTCCTTTATTATATTGGCTTGATTGAGCATTTTAAAAACACAAAAACAGACTTAAATTCAGAATCAATACCCAAGAGTCCCCTTGATTCTACATCTATCATATGATACCTCACTTGGTGCCTGTGTTGTAGCAGTCAATGAGAAGATAAGTTCTGTGACCTGAAGGTCAGTAAACTCCGAGCCCATTATCCAATATCATAACTGGGTTTTGACTCCCTTCTGGGTAGAGACACCAGACTATTATATTGAAAATAACCTGGCACCAGAATAGCTTCTTCTCTCTAGTGATGACCTTCATCAATAACTGAACTACATACCTCTGACTCATACTATGGTCCAAATCCACCTGAGCTTAATTTCCTGATATTGGTGTCTATAAGAGACAAATATTATTGTTAATCCGGAAAAGGTCAATTCATTACAGAAGCATGTCCTGATGCATGCTGAATAATCCAGGTAAGATAATCACAAAAAGGTGAATCGGTTCAATTGGACAATACGTTTTTATCAAATCTGTTATCCAATTGAACCGATTCACCTTTTTTGTGATTACAGAAGCATGTTTCTCAAGGTATCATTTGAACAGGTCAACCAACTGTTATCTCATCCAGTGCAATAGGTATTTGGTCCCGGGTTTAATACTGATGGATGTATTGACTGATTTCCTTCCAACTTATCAAGATACTTGCCCCTTATCCAAAGTGTAAAACTTGCCCTGGATTTGAGCATCAATTCCTACATCTTAATTTTCATCCGGTGAACACTGAGATTGCTCCAGTTCTCCTGCAACCTGACTTCAGATAAGGGGTTGAGGATGGATGGATGGATGGAATTCTTAACACATGAACAAGAGGGCTGTGAGTTTCATAAACACTCCCTTTAGGTGTTCAAAATCTCTCATCAAATAACATCTCTACCTGAGGCTTCTACATGGAACTGGGAACTTCCCTTTAAAAAGAACAGCTTGTAGTTGCATGGTAACAGTTATGCTGCACAACTTTGCTGCCTAGGTGAACACACCACTACGTGATGAAGAGGAGCAGAGCAAAGCATTGGCTAGTGCATATGAGCTACAGGAGGCCCAATACATGACTGGTGTCATTGCACATTAGCAAGTTATTGAACATTTCTTTTTATTTTTCCTTTCCTTGTCCTTTCTTCAGTGGCTCACCACTTCAGTTGCATCAATTTACCAAAGCCACCCATTTTATACATTAGTAGGAAAATGAAAGCCTAATAGATAAATAAGATACGTCACTACATCAAAAATACTTTAGTTTCAAAAGTGTGTTGAATATTATTGTGAGGGGTGGTGTTCTTGTTTTTTTTGATGCATGGCCTGGGTGAGTCTGATTCCTATAATCCACCCCCTAAAAAAGACATGATGATGCACAGTAATCCTGAGGAGGGATTGGTTTGCACTACACTCTCGATGGTACCCAGTGGCCCTCTTTCTCCAACTCTCTATATTGGATTCTCTATCCTCCCACTTTTCTTCTGTGCTCTCACATTACCATTCTATAGCTCCTGCTCACACCTTCCTTTGCCCCATCCCCATCCCTCTGGTTATGGTAAGTGCTCAAATGCTTGTCTGTTTGACTTTTAACCGTTAAGTCTCCCAACATGTGTTGCTGCATAACCGACTGACACATGGGTTTTTGATATTTTCACCAGCGATGTTGATCCTTGCGCTAGTCAGCTGACGGGGACTGAGGAGGAGCGCTTGTCCCATCCATCCCTCCCTAGCCTGTAGCTTGGCATGTGGTTAATCTCTAACCTGCTTGAAAAATAGATCGGTACTTTGGCTACTGAAAAGCACTGGAAAGGGGGAGGAGGGATAGGGGGTGTTTACCTTGCAGTTTGCACGGACAAATCTTTAATATGCCTGGATTTGGGATGCAGGGGAGAGATTTTAATACCATAATCTCCAGGATGATATTCTCCCATGGTGCATCATTATTCAGCAGATGTGTTCAGCACATCTGCAAAGGCAGTGTTTGTTGTTTCAGATGGGATGTGGATCACTATCGTGATTATCATAATGCTCTGTGTTATTTTTAGTGCCCAAAAGAGGATGTTGGGTGATCACTGCCGTTTGCTGTAGGTCTAATGTACAAATTGATGGATTAGGTAAAAAGCTGTATCCAATCCCTAAGTCGTGATGTGTGTGTGTGTGCGTGCGCACTCACTGATGTTCTAACACACCGCATGTCTGTGTGACTGTAGTTTCTGTTCCTGTCTGTTGACACCTCAGTTGATGGAAGGAGGCCTTGCTGATGTCACTTCCTCCAGCAGTTTCCCCATCTCGATTCCAAACCACCAGACACTCTGCTTGAAAACTTTCAGCAGATCTTACAACACAAAATATCCGTGCGATGTGTGTCTCGGCTCCACCCTTGTCTCTGACAGGCTGGACTCGGCAACTCGGCATATAGTTTATGCTAATCCACTTCTTTTAGATCTACTAAAGTACTCAGGTTTTGCAGATAAGGGTTTGTCTGAAAAAGGTCTCTGTCGGATGGTTTATTTATTTATTTATTTGTAAAAAAAAATTTTTACACTTTTTTTGCTAGCATGTTGAACATCAGTAGGCATACATCGTAGGTTCCTGTATCCGGAGTGCGCCATTTTGTATACTACCATTTTACTGTGCAGCTTTCAGTATTGAGCAGGGTAAGTCTAATTTCTCTATGACCACAACTGTCATTTAGCGATGCTTTTAAGGAAGATCCATCGATGTATTCAATTTGGCTTTTGTGTCATAAATCATGTGGTTGTGTTGGAGTACAACGGTTTCTTTTACTGTCAATTTGCATTTATGTCTTTTCGTCTGCATGCTGTTGTTGTTCTGAACACTTTGGTCAGTGGATGTTGCTCTGAGGGATCTATATACTTGAGCTGAAATTGAACTGCTATCGTCAACTGGTAATGTTATTTTGTCATGGTATTTGTGTTGAGTATACATATTTTTATTTCAGATTTAAATAATTTCTACAAAATTTTACCCCCCCAAAAAGAAAAATTCAAACCCTTAAAATGCCTGCCTCCATTTCTGTAAAGTTTTGCAATGCAATTATTAAATTTCAATCTACAGGGGCTTCTTCTGCTGATATGACTATAAGATAGCTGCTGGCTGTACCCAGCATGTCCATGTAGAACATGACCCCCATACATTTGCTTTATTAAAAACTTGATTCGGTCGTAAAAAACACAGGAAAAATGGGGGTAGTAGGAGAGAAGACTGTCTAGTATGATTCTCCACACTGATTCAGAAATCAAGAGATTCACATAAATGGAAAATGATTTGACCCCCCACAATACATAAGGAACCTAGTCTAGACTTGTAGCCTGGATTCACTGATCCCCACATAGTCTCTGTTTGTGCTTCAGGTTTCATCTGATAGTTTATCTATATGCTGTTTTTAACGGTAGTGATATCTATTATGTTTGTCTTCTCTGTGCACTAATGTCACAATTTCCTCCCAAGAGCCATTGACTGTAAAAAAGCGCCTAAGGGCCGACTGATTTGTAAAAACATGTCTGAGAGCAAATGAAATTCCTTTCCATTTTACCTACTTATTTACAACTGTGTCTCATCCCATTTCTGGTTAGTTAGTTAGTTAGCTAGATTAACCCATCGTCTCTGCACCGAAACAAGATTTGCGCCTTTATAATCTGTCAATGTGTATGACTCTTTTCTACTGTTGCTCATTTTCTCTCTTTTGGTCATTGCTGCTTTTCTACACGCACATTTTCTGACACTCCCTCGTTTGATGGGTTTGCACACTACCTGTCTGCTGCAAATACTTTGCATGTGGAGAAACTTGGCTCATTATGCACTGCCCAGAGTTTAACAGTTCCCTGTGATCTTGCTCATAATGATTCTGTACTCCAACCTTTTTATGAGACTTTAAAAGATGTTGCTTTTATGGCTACATGTGGGGTAGTGCATGCAGCTCTCCAGACTGATATATTCCGGTTTGAGTTGAGTCCAGTAGAGTCTATTTTTTGGGCTCAAGCAGCCACAACCTATTGGCTATAACCAGATTTGCTTTTTTTTTCTTTCTCCACAAAGAAACCTTTTCCATGAAGTTGTCTTTTCATATCCAACTAGCATACATAGGTAAATATGAGAGCTACGGAAGGTATCCGTTGGATTTGTATCTGCTGTAGTAATGTAAGAACACACTATAATAATAAAAAGCTTGTTTGTCCACCTTTGTGTCTATTGGAAGTTGTACCATTGTCTGTTTTTGTGGTTGCAACAATACATTTACATGGAGTGATGACATGTTCTTCTTGTTGGGTTCCTGTGTGACTGTACCCTTTGATTTGGTCTGTTGTGTTGCTGAAGTGCTCTGTTTTTGTATTGTCCATGGATTGTCTGTAAAGTTTCTTTTTAAATATAGGCCAGCAAGCAAAAACTCCCCCAAAAAACCACATTAACTCTCTCATATGGTCCATTTTGTCCCAGTCGGTTTCCATTTATACTTCTCGTCGAGCCCTATATGCCTCAACATGTATGGGAGGAGTATAAAGATGGGCATGACTTGACTTCTCCTATCCCTCCTCCCTTTCACCCTGTCTTTTCTTGTCTCCCTTTTGTCTGGGTCATGAAGATAATACTGAGGGTTAAACCTCCTCTTTTAAAGCACCATATAGCAGTTAGGGAATGATTAATCTATAGCTTTTAATTATCTCTGTTGTTTTGATGATTATTGTGGTCTGGGTATGCTCCCTATCTTTTTATTCCCATAACAAGGTCGAGCTGACAACTCTCCCTTTACACAGCACATTAAGCCCCATCCTTTGCCTGTCTTTAAGGCCAGCAATGCCATTGGTGATTATTCTATTCGATGGTTGGTCGGATAATTTAGCAACAACCTTAATTAGTGAGTGACCTGTTATGCGATAGGGGGCGTGACCTGGATCTCTATCGAACTTGGACCCCATTGCCACTCAGTTGTCATGGCAACATTATAGAACATTCTTTTTCCAACCATATCATAGTTTTGTTAAAAGGTAATAAACACCATTACAGTGTTGCTGTGCCTGTAAGCCACATTAGTTATGCAGGTATGAGAACATTACAAACCAAGTCTTTTTGCCCTACCTGCAGATGTAAGTATTGACAGTGGCAGCAATCATACATTGCCAAACTATAACCTGATTTTTAGTGTCTGTAAAGTGTATATGACAGTCCAATCGTTTATTTTACTATTCACTACTTGTTCTATGTGCTTTGGTGCTGTCTATTCCCAATAGTCAATTTTATCTGCCTCTATTTGTGCTTTCCAGCCTAATATTAAATATTTATTTTCCTATTGTCTGTGTATCATGTGTCTCTTTCCACCTCTGCTCCCTTATCCCCATTTTCTTCCCAACCCCAATGCCTCTTGCTCTTCTTTCCCCCTCCTTTCTTTCCCAGCCTCAGTCATATGAGGCTGTGGAGCCCCTGGACTTTGAGGAGTTCCTGATGTCCCAGCTGCGAGGTGGAGACTCGGCCCTGATGCAGGAGATAGGAGACTTTCCCAATGATGACCTGAAAGTGGAGGAGGTGGAGAAAGAGTGCCACACCATCCGGCACTCTGTCCCCGAGGATGGGTAGGTCACAGGCTGCACCGACCACTACTGTAACTCTCCGCACTTCTCACGGTTCACTTTATGTTGAATCTCGATATGAGGAAAATTTGACTTCATGGCACTTTTTTTCCCACTTTATTTAAAACTCTGGTTCAGGGCCCAAGATAGGTCACGAGTGTATCTGGATAAGGCAGTGACCCAGGGAAACGCTGAATCAATGCAATTCATTCAGCAACTGAAGGTTTAGTCATAGAGGGCCTCAGACTGTTAAAATCCCCATGTGCCTACATTTTCGGATTTACCTAGAGGATATACAGTGTAACTGAACAATTCACTGCAGATCATGAATCTGCAACATTTTTACCAGACATCATGAATGTGCTTTAAACCTTGCAGTCAGTATGAAATTGTGCTGTCAAAGTGTGTTATCTAATAAGTAGTGGGAGGAGAATATCAATTCAGTGCAAAATCATGAGACCAGGCCGTGACAATTACAGTATCACAGCTTTTCCCCTGGATTGAAATGTTGAAGCACATTAAACGGATAATGTGAATGCTTTGACGTAATGATTTCTACGTATGTCAGTGTTTGAATTTCAGTACTATGAATGTTTACAAATAGAAGCATACTGGCCTTTTAAACAAATGCGTATTCTTATTTATTTTTTCCTGTTCATTTCTTCAATAAGTGCAATATTAATTCATTTGTGATGTTTTAAAAAAAGCAATATGTGTTGACTTTGTACTAAAATCATTTTAATACCAAATCAGGAAGTACCTGCTGCTTATTCTCAACCATTTTATCTAACTCGAGGATTTCACCTTTCTCACATCCTCACTATAGAAGGACCGAATTTAAGGCTGCAGTTATGATTATCAGAGCACTGCTGTGTATCTATTAGCTTATGTGTCAATGTGTACATGTCTGTATCTATGGATGTGCATGTATATTTTGAAAATATCTATCTCAACTCTCTCCTCATTTATAGATTGGAGTTGGATCCTCACGTGAGAGACTGTGTTCGAAGTTACACTCAGCCGTGGCTTGTGGTCTCCAGAAGGTATATTGTGCTAAAACAAAAACAATCACTTCAAAGTTAGAATGTTAGTGGTCCGCACATAGGTGATGACCTCAAATGCAATGATGAATAAAGGCTTGAGTAGTCGCTTTTCGGACCTTCTCACATCATTGATCAGCACCTCGATAAGCCCAGATGTGGAAAATGTACCAAAAATACTGACTATACGATGTGAAATAACATTTGTTAGCCATGTGAATGTACAGTTTATGTGTCTTTTTGCTTAAAATTGGTCCATGACATGGTTTTTCAACCAGGGCCATTATAGGGGCACTCTGGTGTGTACCTAAATATCCTGGGAAAAAAGAAAGCCACTTTTGATCATTGTATTCCTACAACAAAACCCATCCTGTTTTATAGAAACCATACGCAGCTGCAACGCCTGGAGAATGTAGTGTTGTGTAATTAAAGTTTTGGTAATGATGTTGTGGTCTACACTGCATATTCACGGTGTATCTTCTTCATAAAGTGTCTGAGAATAATGCCTCTGGTAATTTATACAATAATCTAAGAGAATACTCATCCCTGATTGGCTGAGGGGATTTTTGTTAAGTTTGTATAATGGAAACATAGGTTGGCCCAATTCTAACTTAATGCACTGGCCTCAAATTTTTTGTTTAACCATAGTAACAGAATAAATCGGTTCCAATCCTTGTAAACAGTCAAAGCTTTAGCTTAGCGGCTAACTTTTGCTTCAATTCTGAGTGCAAAACTTTCAACAAAAGATCAGTGGATGCTTTTATTTGATTATTAAGTCACTGTAGTGAGATAATCCCCGACAAGATCACATATATCTGATTGAACTACCCCCACGTTGCGTCGTTTGGTTTTTCGTCTCCTTATTGTGTAGTCAATTTTTGATTATCTTCCAACATACTACACAGGTATGTCAAGTTGAGTGACACCCAATGACTACAGTAATAAAAATTCATTAAGACTTGTTCATGTTCATGACAGGTTTCATGTCATGGTTGTAACTGTGTCATGCCAGTATAATGCACACCCCTTCAAATAAAGTGTTACCCCATTGTTTTCTTACAGTTTCAGGTTAAAGAGTGTGCTGTTTTTCAGCAGTCACCTACAATAATGTGCAAATGCAAAAAAATGGAAGATATTATTGAGGAAAGATTGCTTAATAGCCCCTCATTCACCATTGGATAGTCTGTATAGGGGCGGCATATCTCGGTGAGTAGAGCGGTCGTCTGGCAATCGGAAGGTCTGCAGAAAGCATGTCGAGGTGTCCTTGAGCAAGACACTGAGCCCCTAACTGCTCCCCGAGCGCCATAAAGTGGCAGCTCACTGCTCCTATATAATAGGGTGGGTCAAAATGCAGAGAAGTCCAAATTTCCCCTTGTGAGAGTGATAAGGGAATCCTTTTTTTTTTCTTGAATCCACTTTAAGTTTTCCCATAAACTGACAGGGTGTGCGCTCTTATAAAAAGACGTTGGACACCTGTTTGACCTTTCAAAATGAGATATTTGTTTTTTGAATGCCACAGAGATACAAACCAGACGGCATCTGTCGCCAATGCAAGGTGTCTGGAACAAAAACATACCAAAGGACAGAGAGAACCAGATAAACACTACACACACCTTTCTTACTTATCACTGCTAGTGCATGCACGGGCCTGCACCCGCGTGCACACACACATACACAGACTCAATGTCTTGTGTAAGACCTTGTTCTGTGTAGTAATGGTGGGAAAACTTGAATCCGTTATCAATCTCGGTTAGGACTGCAGAGGTGTATCAGTAGTAACCATGTCTGTTGTGGTTCTCCAAGTAATGTTTTGATGTGTGTGTGTGTGTGCTTGTCTTTGTGTGAAGATGCCAGGGGGACGGCTGGACAGCATATTCTGAGCGAGCTGGCCGAAAAAAACTCCTTCAAAAGCAAACTTTCGAGTCAGATATCCAGCCAGAACGAGAAACTCCAGTAAGAAGCATGAACACAACTATTCTTACAAAAAAATGTTTATCACAGACAATATTCGCAGTCACCTTCTAAGGCATGTGAGAGAGGTCCGTTTTACGTGTCACGTTTTAATCCCCATGTTGTGGGGTTGGACAAGGATTTGGATGGAGCGTGGCGGGTCAAGGCCGGATGCCCTTACTGAC
>OMLC01042756.1:0-21029 GCA_900302585.1 Regalecus glesne | reverse complement strand
ACACAAATAGACACATGTGCACTTATAGACACACATATAGACACATGTGCAGGTATACACATACATATAGACACATGTGCAGGTATATATACACACACACACACACACACACACACACACATATAGACATCCAATTAGCTAGTTTGAACGAATGGACGCAAGTCGTCAATCTCGGATGTTAACCACAAGCTAAGAATTATGTCATGTATTCTTTGCGGTTGGTGAAATAAAGTGTTATAAATAACATGCTTTTTGTTTTTCACATTTTTGGATGACTTTGCTATATTTATTTGCGAGTTTGATGCTGTAGCAGAAGAGAAGAGGGGATGAGGAGCTGACTGACAATAGTGAGTTCTCAAGCCTTGAGAGAGCATAATTTGTTCCTGCAGAGTGTTGATGATGCTGGTTGAAGGACTGGCAGTAGTTATGAGGAGGCAGTAACGACCAACCCACGAGAGGGATTCCCTGTTTGTGCAAGGAAGACCCCCATTTCCAGAGATTGTTGATTAGCATAATGGCTGCTGATTTGTCCCTGTAGCAGAGTGGTGAGCCATACAAACACTACTAGTCACAATGGGTGGGGAAGCCACAGTGTTGGCAATCACCACTTGTAGGACAGGGGCTTGGACCAGGAGTATCATCAGGGTGGACCAGGGAGTCATCAGCCATTCCCATGCCGTAGCAGGAGTGGCTTGGGTGATGGGAAGATGCAGCTTATGCAGGCCCAATGCTAAGTACTGATCAGTATTTGTGAGTTTACAGTAAAGGTATAAAATCAAATGTCATTCATAATCAACTTCAATATCACAGTCTCGGAAGGCCAACTTGTCCCGTTTCACATCTTCTCTGGTGAACTTGATGTGGTTGTCCACTGAATTAATGTGGTAAGTGAAATGCGATACTTCTTTGGGATTTAATTTTAACCCAAGTGTCATCCACAAATCTAAACCAATGGGTAGGAAGTGTCACCGGATAGGATGTCAGAACCCAATTTTCTTCCTCTAAACACAGGTTGGCCACTGTGGGTGAAACTGGGGAGCCCATAGCACACCCATGCTTCTGCCTATAATACTGCCTCCCATATGTGAAGTACGAGGACTGAAGACAAAGCTTCAGGAGTAGAGATGTCAATGTCAAAAGTGGTCCTTTTGCTAAAGGTGAGGGTCATCCTCTGATTTCATACTGACTACCTCCACTGCTTCATCAACAGGAATCCATGTCGAGAGACTGAGTGATAAAACTTTTTTTCTCAATAAAACTTTACATTCAGAAAAACAGATTCACCTTTTTGTGATTTTCTTACCTGGATGATTGTGAGCATGCAATCAAGAGGGTTGAGTATGTTGTGTATACATGTATGTGCCTGTTCATGTTGGCTATCTGTTGTATTCTCTGGCTTGTGTTTGTCTTATGTGAAAAAGTAGACTTGTGTTTTCATGTCTTTACTTTTGATAGCCCTCATTATTTAACACATTTGATAAAAATGTCACCACAGACACACACACGTTTTCAGGCCACGTTAAACAAGCCAGGACTCGCTCAATGCAACATGTTGTGATTGGTGTAATACGGTTTCGTAGGATAAGCACACAACTAAAAAATCTTTACAAATTCGTCCACTGCAGCTTGGTGCATGCGTCGCCTGGAAATATTAGGAAACATGATTGCCGTAAGAAATTTATTAATTTCTTATTGAGCGCACATCAAGACAAATGTATTTAAACGTATTTTAAGAAAGTTCAAAAGGCCCTGAAAATTATTAGGAAAAACCGCTTTTCAAGCTGCCATAGTTGAAACGTTTGCGTAACAACACAGGGTGTTCCACACGCCACTGCTTCCGCATTAATGAACGCTCTTGACTGGCTGGACGCGCCCAACACTGGTGAAATGGCGTATTGCCGGTTTAAAGGGGAGTGGACGGGGTGGTAAGAAGGCGGGGCCTCCATCTCGGGCCCTCTTATTGGTCTGTAGTCGGCTCTCCCCACGACACGCCACGCCGCGCTTTCTACGTCGTCGTGACGTACGAGACAGTCGCTCTACTCTACGATTGGATGACCGTGCCGGTCAAAGGTGGTGCGACGGCTTGGCGTACGTACTTAAAGTGAGACTTAAATTTAAACGCGTTCAAGATAAACCAAATCGTGGTGGATTTTTTTGTAACTAAGTCTTTACCGAAATTGTGTCAAGGTAAGTCAAACCTATTTTAGTCGTAAATTGTCACCTATTATTGTGGCGTTTCTGAACTGTAGGCATGTTTGAATAACGGTTGCATGACATGTTTTAGCTCCTTATTCTAGCGGAAAGGGAATTTTGCGTTAAATATGACGCCGTGCTTTAAAAAAAAAGAGTAGACCATTTCGACCCCGGGAAAAGTCCGGTGATTTTTCGGCTCCGGGTAGAAACAGGACGTCAGGCTGATGTGATCCGCCAAGGATAAAATATAGAAAGAAATGCCTTCATGGTAGTTTTATCCTACGTGTGTGTGCTCCTGTTCCACTTAATCTTTTTAAAATAATATAGATTACCATTAGTTGGGTACACTTTTACCGAAAGTCTATGCTCGATACCGTCGCATCATCGGTCGGGTTGGGTCTGGGTCATGGCACCGTAACGAATCTTTTTAAACGATTTCATTTTAGTTGAATGAAAGAAAAGCTTGTTTTTTGGGAGTCCATGGTAGCTCACAAAGTACACCATGTACCATGTATTAAGCTGAGTCCAGGCCGCAGCGTCCTGGATCTATAATTGAGTCCATGACAAGACCCGGTGTTGCCCGTCTGGGTAGGGATGATGATGACCCGAAGAAATAGAAACCATTATTGACTAATACTCTGTTTAGTCTTATGAGGATAATATTCTTTTCTTTGGCTATTTTCACATCGATGATTATAAGACGTCAACGAGTAGCAACAACCAACGGTAGACCCCATCATTCTATGTAATAAGCCCTAACCTATCGAAAATTAACTATTGTACCGTATTAGATTACTAATAAGGGATTTTCGTTAGCTAATACGATCATAAATGGTGCTGGTAAAACTTTTTCAAGCACTTGATTAAGACGGGAATAATCTAGTGAGTGTTAGTTAACGATCGAAGGCTTGCCAGAAAACTAGGATTTGCCTTCAAATCAGGTTGGTTTACTAGTTTTTGTCTTGAGTGTGTAGTTAGTTTATTTGGTTCCTCTTAGCCCCATGTTCATCTCCTTGCCCTAACAGTGAACGAATGCCGTACTGTCTTTCCACACTGCGCCCGTCATGTAAACAAACCCCGCACCTAGCAGCAGTGGTCTGATCATAATTGGCGACATTGCCAGTCAAGTAAAAAGACTGGTTATTACTTGCTGTCTTCCATGTTTGCTGTCGTAATAAACCGAAAACACGTGTTGTATTGTGATAATTAGTTGTCCTTTCTCGGAAATGACACGATTTATTCAACAGCGAGTAGGTTGATATTGGTAATGGTCATTTACCTTGATAAGGGTCGTTCCTAGTCCGTGACCTAGTCAATGCTAGTGACGAGAGGTAAATAGATAGAGGGCATCGGACAAAAATAAAGCACAGCGACGCCTCGCTTGACTTTGTCGCTGACACTCACTCGCTTTGTATAGTTAGCACAATGCATTAATAGTATGTCTATTTAGTTGGTATGTGACGTCATTTGTCAGCGACCATCTCCATTTCTAGGGGCTGTGCACATGCAGAGCTATTTAAAACCTCTCCCTATGACCACGAACAAGGGTAGATCGTCCGGGTATGTACACCCGTGGTTCTGAGCCACGGTCCTCCTGTACCACCTTGTACTGGTGGTTCTCTGTTCCACCGGGTAAACTATCCTCACCTGTCCAATAAGGTACTACAGCCATCTAATCACAAAAGGTGAATGCCGTTAACTACCTGGTAGAACAGAGAACCAGCAGTACAGATGGTAGGCGACCGTGGCGGAGAACCACCCAGTAAGCCATCTGCCCTGTCACAAGGGTGTAATTACACTGGTTGTTTTGTGTAACCTAGCTGTCTTTCTTTGGGAGGAGCTTAAAGATGGAGAAATCCTCTCTCACTCTCCAGAGTCCTTAGACTGCCCATCCCGGCATACATTAGACATAAAGTAAGTATTTCTGCCACTGGAAAGAAAGGTTAACCTCATCTCTCTGCAGGATGCCCGGGTCGTTGGCGACGAAGTGGCCAAAGGATGTTGGCATCCTGGCCATGGAGCTCTACTTCCCGTCACAGTATGTTGACCAGTCGGAGCTGGAGGAGTTTGATGGTGTGACAGCAGGCAAGTACACCATCGGCCTCGGCCAGGAACGCATGGGCTTCTGCACTGACCGAGAAGACGTCAACTCCCTGTGCCTGACGGTGGTACAACGTCTGATGGAGCGCAGCGGCGTGGCATACACCAGCATAGGCCGCCTCGATGTCGGCACAGAGACAGTTATTGACAAGTCCAAGTCGGTCAAGACGGTTGTTATGCAGCTGTTTGAGGAGTCGGGCAACAGTGATGTGGAGGGCGTGGACAATACCAATGCCTGCTATGGTGGCACAGCCGCTCTCTTTAATGCTGTCAACTGGGTGGAGTCTAGCTCCTGGGATGGTGAGGTTTATTATTGACTGGTGGTGGTCATAGGAGGAATCATGAACAATTCGTTAGCTGCTACTCTCGATCGGCAGTGTCTTTACGTTTCTCCTACTTGCTCTCCTTTTCAGGTCGCTACGCCCTGGTGGTGGCGGCAGACATTGCTGTCTACAGTGCAGGGAGTGCCCGGCCCACTGGTGGTGCCGGTGCTGTTGCCATGCTGGTTGGCCCCGATGCCCCACTGATCTTTGAGCGAGGTGAGGCTCCATTGTACATCTGATGATGCAGTTATTGTTTCTCCCTATTTCCATTCCATTAACCACTTTGCTGTGTCACAGGGCTGCGGGCAACCCACATGCAGCATGCCTACGACTTCTACAAACCAGATATGAGGTCTGAATACCCTCTGGTGGATGGTCGACTGTCCATCAAGTGCTACCTGAGTGCCTTGGACAGTTGCTATGCCACTTACCGTGACAAGATCCATGCACAATGGCAGCAAGGTGAGACTGGAAATGACCTTGATAACCTTTGATGTACTGCTAGAGATAGCCTGGTAGGATAGAAATGAATGAACGGAACCCGTAAACTGACCTGTAACTACTATGACAACGCTAACAGCTCTAATCATATGAATCATTGATGGGTGAGCTAGCTAATCAACATTACTTAGTGCACTAAATGCAAATTTAGGTGTGGACGTCTTTTAATTCCTGCACAATTTTCAAAATGATCAAGATAGCTGCGTCCAATTGATCTAGCCACATTTAATTTCGTTTGGACAAGCAACATCAGACCATGGGGTAAAAAAAACAAGCATGTAGCTGAAATCTGAGCCTCATCTGAGCAGCATGGCTCATTGAGTAGAGCAGCCGCCTGGTTATCTGTAGATTGCAAGTTCGATCCCAGCACCTGCAGACAAACGTGTCAAAATGTCATTGGGAAAGACAGTGAACACCTAACTGCTCCCAGACTACCACATGGTGGCTGCTCACTGCTCCTATACAATAGGATGGTTCAAATGCAGAGAACTGAAAATGTTCCCTTGTGGGACTAATAAGAGATTCTAAAGTAAAATAAAATTAATTGAGCGCTTACCATTGTTTTCCATAATGTTAGGAGGTTATGCTGTCCCCGAGCCCCATAACCTCAGCCCACGTTGACCCACTGCTATTTTTAAGTTCATGGGAAAAATGCTGCCAGTAGCGATACGGTTGAAACAGTTTGTTGATCAAAGGCAAAAACAGCACTAAAAAAGTTTGCTTTCGTCTCATGTCTGGTGTCAGATGGTGTGGACAAGCAGTTCAGCTTGGAAGACTTTGGTTTCGTGGTCTTCCATTCGCCTTACTGCAAGCTGGTGCAGAAGTCACTTGCCCGGCTCCTGCTCAACGACTTCCTCACAAACCCAGACACATGCAATGGAGACAGCACCAATGCAGAGTCTTTTGCTGGCTTGGGCGCGTTCAGGTGAATTGACATTGTTTATCTTTTCACATAACTTTTCCAAATTTTTGTACGTCAAGTCAATTTTATTTATATAGCCCATTATCACAAATAACAAATTTGTATGTGCTTCATTTTCAGGGATTTGCGGCCCGAGGACACCTACTTTGACCGTGATGTAGAGAAGGCATTCATGGCAGCCAGTGTTCGGCTGTTCGAGCAGAAGACCAAGCCATCCCTGCTGGTGTCCAGCCATAATGGCAACATGTATACACCGTCCGTCTACGGCTGCCTTGCCTCAGTCATTGCACAGTACGTACGCCGTGTCAGACATTGAAACGCTAGCTGGCAATCTTTTTTACTAAGGGTGTTTGAACATTCACATTAATTCCAACTTATACTTTTATATCTATTTATTTATTTTGCTATGCAGACACACTCCACAAGAACTGGCAGGACAGAGAATAGGGATTTTCTCCTATGGCTCTGGGTTCGCTGCCACTCTCTACTCGGTCCGGGTAACGCAGGACAGGACACCTGGTGAGTTCAAACGACAAACAGAAAAACGGAATGATGCGGATTTTTCAAAATATATATATTTTTATGACTGTACTTTATAACTGGGGTTCGTTTTTTTGTCATCAGGCTCTGGACTGGAGAAAATAGTTTCTAGTTTGTACAACCTGCGTGCCAGACTAGACTCCAGGCGGAAGGTGTCACCGGCCATCTTCACTGAGAACTTGAAGCTGCGAGAGGAGCGTCACTGTCAAGGTGAGACTTTTTTGTGGGGTGTATGAATGTTTTGAATGCTCATTTAGTTTTAGGTATTTCAATTCAATTTCATCACTTAATTCAATTCATTAATTTAATAAATAAAGCTAATTTACACAGTTAATGAACAGCAAAGTTGCCTCAACGCAAACATAAAAGCGCATTAGATATTGTTTATTTATTTGTATTTTATCACCTTTTGTTTTCTTCCCCCCACACGAATTCCCTGAGTTGCCCACTGCTAGGTCAGTCACTTTGATAACCCTGCAGAACATTGACAGGAAGGAGGAAGCCATTGCATATGAATCCTCCAAGTCACGTGACGATGAGCCCTCACTATTTTGCACACCACCGGCTCGTGGGCAAAGCACAGTGCTTGGCCAGAATGAAGTAGAGTGCTCTCCCTTCACTTAACCGCAAGCGCCTAGATGACCTAGAGGGGGTCACTAGCGACGCAAAATACTTTATCCAACCTAACCCCTATACCCATGTGAGGCTTAGCCAATAACGCCCCACTATGGACCTCCGGCTGTGGTTGGAAATGGTACAGCCGGTATTCAAACACCCAACTGTATGACACCGAGATGCACTGAACATAGGTTTCTTAACCCCTAAGCCACCGGAGGCCCCGCATTAAATAGTGCTAAATAGCTAAAGAGCATTATGGCTGCATAAGTTCTTATGTGCAAATGTCATGTTAAATAAAAAAAACAACGTGTGGTCTGATTTTAGACTTAAGTTCAATAAGATTTTGGATGTTTCTTTCTGGGGTTTTTTTGTTTTGTTTTTGCTATCATCCAATATGAATCAATAACTTCCACCCAGACTTTAAAAAGTTTGCCAACTAGTTAGTCAGATGTTATCACTCAAAGTGATAACATCCTTTTTTCCTCCTTGTTTTGTCTAATCAAGCCCCTCCCCTTTTTAACCCTGTCCATCACAGCTGGCTACACCCCCCAGGCATCGGTGGAGGACCTGTTCCCGGGAACATGGTACCTGACAAAGGTGGATGACAAGTATCGCAGGGAGTATGCCCGGCGAGCAGTCAACAATAACCTGCCCCTCGAAGCGGCGCCTGGTAATGTCAACCTAGTTACCGAGGTAAGCTGATTAATAGAAAAGTGTTGCTAGTGACTGATTTAGCTGATTTTGTTTGCAAAATTCATCTCATGATAATGTTTTGTTTGTTTGTCCACAGACAATCCCCAGCCCAGTGAAAAAGATACCTCGCATCCCAGCAACCAACACGGAGCCTGACAATGGCGTCAGTGACCACTGAGGGCTAGAACGCTGCCACACCCCCACACCTTTGGATAACGTCTAGATTTCCTCCAGGAAGGGTTAGAGGGGTAGCTCAATCCGCTGTAAAGTCAAGCTAATTGCATCCGTCGCCATTGCACACGGGGAACATTTTAAAGGAGGTGCTGGAAGGTTTCCGTGGCTAGTTGTAATTCCGACGTGTCCCAAGTTTTCTTGTTTGTTATTTTTCTTAGTTATCTTGTTGTTTGTTCTTTATATGATGTAAAAAGGGGGAGGCATAGCTCAGGAAGTACGGCTGTGGTCCAGTAATCAGGAGATTGGCAGTTCATGACCGGTTCCTTCAAAAACCGTGACGATGTGTCCTCGAGCAAGACACTGATCTCCTAACTGCTTGGAACAACAGATGAAAATTAGCCTGGCGGACAAATATGGCATATTTGCATTTGACTATAAAAGTACATTAATATGCACTTTCCCTATTAAAAATCAAAGCTAGTGTTTTTTCTTTTTGGGAGAGTGGTACTGCAATAGTTGTATATTGTCAATGATATTTACAGGTTTGTCTGTTGGTTTTTAGCCATGACAAATATGAGGGTGGCTGGCAGGGTATAGGAAAACCGGGAGCCGTCCTTTGTTGTTGTTGCTGCTAGTAGGTCGAATTTGAACACTTGTTGACTGAGGCAACCAAACAGCTCAAAATCTGTTAGCGGCGTTGGCATTAATGTTTGGCGGCAGGATTACTATGTCGATGTATCATTAATTCATAGTCAACTGTTTATCGGAAGTCTGGTCATGGATCTGCTGGAACCTATCCCAGTGCTCATTGGGTAGAAGGCTGAGTAACACCTTGGACAGGTTGCCAGTCCATCTCAGGCAGGGATAGGGGATTAAGGCCAGATAACCTCCTGATGCTCCATAGTGGGTTCGATTCTGCTGCCTATGGCTCATTAGTTCCCAAAGTACACACTCTCTCCCTGAGCTATCACAGCCCCCTATATCAATGTAAAATTTATTAAAATTTACATGATCTTAATCCAAGATTTGCTAATTTTTACCAGTTGTCATGGTAATGTATCATAGCACTAACTAATTTATATGTTGTAGATATACACACACCCTGACCGGAATATGTATAGAGATTATTGTTATTGTACAATGAAACTGACAGAAAAAATAAAATTATATTGGAAAAAAAAACTTGCTTTGGTTGTAATGCTTGTTGACATTTTTTTTTCTTTTTCCCTTGAGCCGGGAAAGCTAAAAGGCTTAGCAGTAGGTAGTGACTTAAAAATAGTAACTGGTCACAATACAATAGTTGCTAGTGACTTTACGGTAGTAGCTAGTAACTTTGTAATAATGGCTAGTGACTTGATGAGAGGGACTAGTGACTGTACAATAGCATCTGGTGAAAGTCCGAACACCAACTAGATCTAAATATTGAAATATTAATATTATCAATAATCATTATTATCATTATTCCCTGATCAGTCCCGCAAGGGGAAATTTCCAATTGTCTGCATCTGACCTATCCTATTGAATAGGAGCAGTGAGCAACCACCATTTTGCGCCCGGGGAGCAGTTAGGGATTCAGTGACTTGCTCAAGGACACCTCCATATGCTTTCTGTAGGACTGGAGATCGAACCTGCAACCTTCTGATTGCCAGATGACCACCCTACTCACTGAGCTACACACTAGTTTACGGGCTGTAAAACACTACTTTTAGCAAATTGTGACTTGAGAATGGTGACTAGTGACTTTATGATGTAAAGACTAAGAGTGAAGTCTGCTTTACATGTAGTGATCAGTCTATAGTTTGGTGGTGGACAGGGACTTAAATGAAATTTGGGGGATGAAGGTCGGCTACCATTCTTGATGCCTTGCTGTGGGTTCAAACCATTGGCTTGTTAGTTCCCAAAGTAAGTTCTTGTCATCTATCTACATCCTTTTACATGTTCTTATAAGTCCAGAACAACAAATCTGGGTGTGGCCGCCTGTGTACCTCTTCTAGTAAGGGACAGTATGAGGGGTTGCTTCACTTCTTTTCTATGAAGAGTCTAGTGTTTATGTTTCTTTCATGCCAAGGTGACACCTGTTGCATCTGAACTCTCATCCTTCAGCTGTGGGTATGTAGTAGGATCGATCAGTACCAGCTGGCTGGATGACTGATCTCCAGTAGCCATGGTCCTGGAGTCAGATGCTTTATCCTGATGCCTGATTGACATCGGCTTGGCTGACCTGTCCTAGTATCTTCTCTGATGCTGCTCTCAGTGGACTCTCCCGTCTCTGTGGCAGACAACCTTGGGTCAAAGGTGGTGGTGGGTGTTGGGTAGGATTGAACGTACATGACGGCTCATAAGCAGCTGGGCTGGTGATCTGAAGCTGTGGACTGGAGGCTGACCATACTCAGTGAGACTCAGAGAGGGGTCCCTCTGATCAGCTTTAGCCTTTTCCTTAAGCAACTTGGCTACCTGCAGAGATTTTTCAGTCATTGCCCTGGAGATGGTGCAGACTTATAGTTGTATGGATGAACTCCCATGTGGTGGTGAAGGTTTCTAACTACTTTAGCTTCATGTGAAATTTTGGTGCATAAAGACACTTTCACTATGAATGATGGTCATAAGTGAACCCTTGCTTTACTGAGGAGCCTTTGCCACTCGGTCTGAGCTGTACCAGTGAATAGTGCAAACTCCAGTTCTCAACACTCAAGGTTTCAGATGCACATTTGTGTTTAATTTTTTACTTTGGTCATTTAGATTATCATTATTATTACTATGATTATTACTACCATTATATGTAATCATTTCATTTTAAAAGATCTAATGCAGTCTAAACTTATATGAAACATATTTTTCAAACTATTAATTCCAACAGATAAATAAGATGGATTTAGATTTTAGTCAACAGAATAAGTTGAGCTGCTTTGGAAGCTATTTGATAAAAATTTCCATGTGACAACTTGCACAACACTTACACACCCATACAAACATACATTTTCTACTTGGCCATTTGTAGCTCTTTAAATTAAGCTAAAATCAAAATAATACAAATGACTAAGGAATTCTTCATCCATTTTATAAGTATATAAACATAACTGACCATCATGTACTGTGACCAAGAAATGCCAGAGAGAATAAAACACCCGTCTTGCACAGTCTTTGTTTGATGTACAGATTTGCTTTTCAAATGGTAAGGATTAACTTACATGCTTTTCAGGTTGGTGGATTTTGCAGTAGATCCTGAAGCAGAGTATATAATTTAAAAAATGACACATTCAGATATATGTTATCATTTTGCCTGAAATGACCTTGAGTGTAAATGATTAAAACCTTTTACACTTTGTGGGCACACCTCAGTGTTAAGATATTCAACATTGCCATGAAGACAAGTTGATTATTGTAATTCTCAAATATGCTCGTAAAAACTGTAGACCTACATGAACAAAAACACATTGCCCCAATATTCACAGATGCATCGTTTGCATCAACTTACTTTCAATACATCATTTTGCACATAACTTCAGTGGCATCTGGATTCAGGAAAAGTCTTTGGTGCAGAGTGAAAATAGGGGTGAAAACAACAAAAGCGAGATGGGACAAAGGAACAGCACAGGGTTCACATATTCAGTCCTTCATTTACCTGACAGATCATGTGCAAAAGGCGGGTACGATGAGGCATAAGACAGTTGATTTTAAATCAACCACAGGGCAGTTGACTTAATCTCTATAAGCTCTTAATGATACATAACTGATTTTCTAGATGACAAAACAGTATAACTCATTCTGTCAAGACATTTATTCATAATGCAACTCAACTTTAATATATTTGGTTAATAGATTAGAAGTGGCTCGTCTGGAAAACTTTTTATGCCATATGCGTTGGCTACATAAGATCATGAGAAGGTGAAATCATGCATAATGATGAACCATTTGACCAGTGCAGAAAAAAGTCCTAGATTTGGTAGAGCCGTAAACGCTGGGACATCTTGCTACGGCACATGGGGCAATTCTCCAAAGCATCACTGCATACTTCACAGCAGCACACATGACCACATGGCAGGAAGATGACCTGGGACTATAGCAAAACACACAGAACAGTCACAAATGAAAGTGAATACAATTAAAGAAATAACATAATTCTTGGAGTAGTATAGACATGCCTACGTTTTTACATGCTACTATTACTATAATCAGAGTTATTTTCTTACCTTATTCTCCATGCATACAACGCACTCAGATATTCCTCGTTCCTCCTCAGGGCTAGGGGCTGAAGGAGTGACAGGGCTATAAGAAGGCAATGGCGGGTATGGGACTGAAGGAGAAGCCGCCTCTTCCTCCTCAAACCACATTGCTTTACTGGGTCCAGCTGGAAGATTGAGAGAGAAAGAAAAGAGAAAGAATAAACTTCTGATCCAGTTGTACCGATTCATCTCTTTTTGTGATAGACAAGTTTGCTTTGCTTATCAGTTTTACCCAGCTACAAATTGGGTCAGGTGGCTACAGCACAATTTTCATCTAGGATGACTAATTTTACTTACTTATTTCAAACCACTACAAAGTGAAAGAAGAATGAAAATCTATGTGTGATGCATTTACCTTCAGGAGTGTGATCCCTGGCCCAGCTGAGGAGAGCATTCTGAATACCAGATTCATGGATGCCAAGCTAGAAAGTGACATAAAAAAATCTAGTTTGTATATTCAATGATTAAGAAATATAACAAATAAACAAAATTAACAATAAATGGATAGGAAATAAATTGAGGAATAAAAAAACAAAACAAAACATAAGCAGGTTTCTTTCGGTACATAGAGTGTTGTACAAGCCCAAGACTGCTGGCTTTAGTGGTTTTTATTTTTAGTTTCATTGTGTGTGTGACCTGCTTCTCCAGAATTTGATTGACTGGCATCAAAATCAGCAGATGGAAATGAAAGAGACCCAAGTGTATGCTGTCCAGTTGGTTGAAAAAGGATCGTTTCATATGCAAGTTAGCCATCAACTGGACTTGCAATGGTAATTTTTACTATGACAGGGAACAGTTGCAATCAAAGCATAAAGATATTTTGACTCATTTTGGCGACGCCTCTCTTAAATTTGTACGTGAGTACAAGTGAATAGCATATTAAGCGGCTGACCCCAGGAAGCAGCTGGGATTTGTGTTATGGCAGAAACCACAAAAATAAGAATGCAAAATAAAAATGTCCTTTACATTTTGGATATTATTGATGAACACATGAGCTAACTACAAAAAAATAGTTTAAAGTGTTGAAAAGATCACTAGCACAATGTGACTGATAGACCTTGCTGAGGTCAGAGGGATTCATCTGGCGCAGTGCCTCCGTTGTCACTCTGTGGTGAGCCAGGATGGGGATGTAGTCCTGAGCAGACAGTTGACACAACAGATTGACGAGCTCTTTCTCGACACCCGCTTCCTGTTTCATTTTTTAAGTTGGGGTTAAGAAGCACAGAAAGAAGGTCCAGAAATTTGATTTAAAAGATACAAATAACGCTATTCACATAATGAATTATATCATCTGCAGGAGCTGTAGAACCAGTGGTGCCCCAGGAAGTCCCTGCAGGTCATTAAGGATTCACCGCACCCACACAGCAACCTACTCTCCCTTTTCCCCCTCAAGGTGGAGATAGACGACTGTCAAACAGATATCAGCAGACTGAGGAACAGCTTCTTAATAAATAAGATGCAAACATACACAAGTGCAACCTTACCATCTCTGTAATATCTGATGACCACCTGTGTAGTATCTGACTACTGATCATATATGATACACAATTACTGCTTTTCATATTGATCAATTGATTTCTACTCTCACCTTTACCTATTGTATGCCTAATTCTTTTATAACTGTTGCTTTAAATATATTTTTTGCTTAATATTTATTGCTTTATACATGCATGTGTATAGACACTTCTTATTATACATCTTATTTTACTTTATCTCGTGTTTTTGTCATGGAGTCTCCCAGCCTAAGAATTTCATCTCACTGTACTTGCACAACCGGATTGACAATAAAGATCTTGATCCTTGATTCTAACTGTACACCTATAATTTTTACGTATGTACACTGAACATACAGTGCAAATAGAGTTCCTGAGAATAAAGCATTTTTAAAACTCCAATAGCTGATAACATTAACAGAAGCCAACTAAACAAGACATAAATTATGTTCTTTTAAATTAACCTGCATGTGCAGTGATAATGGCTTTGCGTCCAGCAGCCTCTGGTACTGTATCATCCAGTAGTTCTGCTGATTACACTCAGATTTCCGCTCCAGCTCTTCCTGGAAAACAAACAAAGAGACAGACACACACAGATGAAACATTTTCTTAGTGCCTTTTAAAATCTTTCACAATTTCAGTTACATTAAAATAAAAGTATGTCCAAGTAATCTACAGACTATTGAAACCCATGAAGTCCTTACCAGAACTTGGCGAAGCTCTATTTCTCTCTGATCCTTCTGCTTCAGCAACTGCTGTAATAACTCACTAAGAGATGAGCGCTGTTTGACCAGGACTTCCTATACAGATGCACACAAACACAGTCAGAGCTGAAGCCAAGCAATATTTAACACTCGGTGATCAGAAAAATAAAAAAACATTATTCACAATATTTGACCAGCTTTGGCAACACATCATGGTAGTGACTCTACAAGGGTCATGTATCTGTCTTTATGTTAAAGCTAACCACACAGATCAGCCAGGATGTGGAACACCCCTCACATCCTAAATTAATTCTTTGCACGCTTTAAAAACCAAATCAGTCGAGTGAGAATTCAAATGATACCACCTAAGGAGCAACATGTACTCAGCCCTACAGCACCACCAGGAAAGATCCACTCTAAGGAAAATATACATAACTATATCAGCAGGACCAGAAAGTGTATAAGGCTGTACTCTGAAGTCATGTGCTAATCTCATTACAAATACCCACATGTGATTTTAATTGTCTGAGTGTGATATTTCTGTTGTGGTGCAATGACATGGGAAAACCAAGGAAATAGGTTATTCATCGGAGCAAAATTAAGCAGAGACAGAGAGAGAAAGAGAGAGAGAGAGAGAGAGAGAGAGAGAGAGAGAGAGAGAGAGAGAGACTGAGTGATATGAAATAATGCAGGTGACACCCACCTGCAAGTTCTCCGTGTCCATACTCTGTCTTTTAACCTCCAGCTTGGTCAACTGCATTAACTCACCCTCAATGAGCTTGATCTGGAAGCAAAATCGATAAAGTATGCAAAAATTACAGAGTTAGTGTGAGAATTATCAAATGAGAAGTAATGTGATCATAAAGATGGGAAAGGCTTAAAAAATGAATTTATTTTTGCATATGAACATATTCCTTTAGATCATTATACATAAAACTATAGTGTTATACATAAAGTAATTGGGTAAAAAGGTAAATAACTCCAAGAAATTATAGATGAATCTTGCCTGCTTGTTGCAGCTACAGAATGGGTATGTTTGACTTTTTACAGTTAGTTTCATCATGCATGATATGGGGATTTCCATGAGCTTATTTTTTGTAGAACTACAAAAGCTGGCACTGATGATGGAAAAGTTTGACTAAATATTGCAATAACCTTGTTCCATCAAGCAGTCTAAAACCCATGGATGCAGTCACCCTTATTGATACAACAATTACAAGGTGAATAGAATATCTCAGTATTTATGACCCGAGTTTAAAAAGTATTAAATTGCTGGCATTTTTGAAACTATGACTGTTTCAAAAGTTTTGTCCCCAACTGTGGTCAATGACATTTCAATTTGATAGCTGATACTATAAAAGACAAAAAGCTTGATGCGGTATTAAACATTGACATCGGGTCACTCCCCCATCCTCTAGAAACCTGGTTGCGGATATAGCCATGCACACTGTCCTTCTGCAGCTGAAGGGCCTGGAAGGCTGTTTTCTGCATTTCTTCCTATAGAGGACAATGAGGTTATCACTATAAACTCAGATTGGGAGTCTATATAATAACACAAACTTATACACACAAAAACATACATGTCTGTGTGAATTCATGTATATATATGTGTAACTTATTTACATGGATCATGCAATTGAGGTTCTTAAACCCCATGGGGGCTTAAGAACCTCAATTGCATGATCCCATGGGGACTTAAGAACCCCCATCATCTATACATTACTACTGAGTAATGTGTTGGTGAACCAACTTAAAAACCAACTAATAGGATGCATATGGTCAAATACACAAAATCTATTCTTACTAGAAAATCAAATCAAGTGTGCATTTTTCTATATCTCTGTTCATACCTCCAGTAAGATACGGGCAATGGCTTTGGACTTGTCAAGCAGCTGAAGGGAAACCACTTTGTCAAACTTCCTGTCCTGATTTTCGAGGCTAGTTGAGAACAGTGGGAAGATAACCATGCTGTTTTATGATGCTAAACCTTAAGTTAAATTCTACTAATAAGACACGAGTTCAAAATAGGGTTGAAACATGAGTTTCCTGTAAATCCTGTTCCCATCCATTTTTAAAATCAAAAATAGGTACAAAAAGTTATTTTCTTGTTTATTTTTTTCCGAATGTTGAAATAACAAAATTTGACTAATTTTTATTGAACACTTTACTAATCTAGCAACCATTAAGAGATAAGATGGCTCCTTTTGAAATATGTATGCAAAACATGAATACTGAGAATATTTTATTCAACTTTCATATTTTCCTACCTTAACACTACATTTGGAAACAAGCAGATATGTGTGTGTGTGTGTGTGTCACTTCATTACCATCAATGGTCATATACTTTTGAAACCAATATAATTTTATTGTGGTTACTGTGGCTGGTACATGAAGAAGAAAAAGTCGCTTTATTTATTTGTCATTGTAAATGTGTTCTCTGCATTTGACCCAATCTATTGCATAGGATTTGTGAGCAGCCGCAGCACCCAGGGACCAACTCCAGTTCTTTCTCCTATTGCCTTAATCAGGGTCAAAGGCAGGAGTATCAACCCTAACATGCATGTCCTTTTGGGAGGAAACCAGATGGGAGGAAACCAGAGCTCCTAGAGGGATCACCAAAAAAAACAACAACTATATAGTGCATATTTTGTCTCTGTTCTTTCTTCTTTTTTCCTTATCATGGACCTTAGCATGTTTCTTCATTGGTATTCATTTTTTTAGAAGGAAGTAACTTTAGACACTCTTAAAGGGTAAATATAGTTGCTACCTTGGTGGCAGCTATAGATGAGTTTGAGACTGGCTAGCTTTATATCTACAAAAGCAAATTAAAACTTAATCAACTCACAGAGGACATTATACCATGACAGCATTGTTGTCACCCCAAGGTGTGGGTTGGCATAGTAACTGGTCCCCTGCTATTTGAGTCATATAAAAATCCTTCTGGTGTGGGTTTTTGCAGCTAATTTTCTTATATTCAACATGTAATTTGCATTATCATTTTTTTTGTTACTTTTTAGTGGTTCTAATTTAGTTTTTATTATTTGTGTGAACATGGAGGCCACGGCAGCTCAGTGGTTAGCGTGCTTGCTTAGAGAACTGACAAGCCAGAGGCTCCAGGTTCAAATCCACCAAGGCACGTCAGGAAGGGCATCCAGCCCTAATCCCCCAAAACCCTATCTAAGTCCGTGTCCACGTGTAAAATCGAGTCTTTTTAGTTTTGAGAAAGGACAATGAGAAAAGGAAAATGATAAGAAAAGCCAAGAATTCCTGTCTTGCACACATATTTTGTATGAAGCAATGCAAAAAAATTAACAACCTCTGTGGAGAATATGAAAACCAGAAATCAATCTTGCTTTTAGCAATTCATTTTTTGATTTCATAACGTATATGGATACAAGTAATAAAGGAAATAAATATGAAATTATGATTAAAATCTGATGTTGATGTGTGTGCTTCCAACCTCTTGCAGGCCAACAATACCAGACCCTGTCTGCGAGAGTCGCTAGCTTCTTGAAGAAGGCCAATGGAGTAGCTGTCTGATAACATCTTCTGCATTGCCACTGGGGGAAAAATGTCCAAAGGAAACCAGAAAGGAGTGGTGAGAAGTTGGGATAGAAGTTAGATTATGAAGGTATAGTGGTCATAATTTCCTTATCTGGCTTATTGAGCATGCATCAAGATGAATTAGAACCTGGATTTCCAAAAATGTTCTTCTCTAGTTAAACAGGACAAATTGAAGTCTTTTTAAGCCCAATGAAGAAAGATTTACAGTCTGTGTTAACCTTAATAGTCTGTCATTGAAGAGTAAAAATCAAGCAAGAAAACTCAGGATTGTACTGAATTCAGACCTAAACTTCAGTAGTCACATAAAATCAATAACCAAATCACCCTTCAATCACCTTAGAACTATCACAAGGATCAGAGAAGTGATGTATGCACATGATCAAGATAAACTTGTTTTCATCTCTAGAAGACTGGACTACTGCAATAAAAATAAATGAATAAATAAAATGATTCCCTTATCAGTCCCGAAAGGGGAAATTTGGATTTCTCTGCATTTTTGACCCAACCTATTGTATAGGAGCAGTGAGGTGCCAACATATGGCGCTCAGGGAGCAGTTAGGGGTTAAGTGTATTGCTCAAGGACACCTCGACACGCTATATGCAGGAGCAGGGATCGATTCTGCAACCTTCCGATTGCTAGAAGACCGCTCTATCCACTGAGCTATGCCCCCCCCCCCGAATAGGAATCTGCTCCATACTATTACGATTGGGAACAAGTTTGAAAAACTCTCAAAAGTAAAGCTAACATGGATCATACCAGTTGTGGGGAAAAAATGAATATGGAACAATAATCCTGAATAAATCATTTTTGTCACAAAGATGTTTATACCAAAAAGGAACATGCTGACTCAGTTTTACAGAAAATAAGGTACATTTCCTGGTCAGCTTACTTGCCACTTCCCTCTTCCTAAGTGAATTGGCTTCTTCCTGAGTTATAGCAGTCAGGTGCTCCATATGTATGCTGTGAGAAGAAAAACCATAATTTTCCTAAAACAGTGAGTGACAAAACCCCTTCACCACCACTGATTCCAAAATAGACAAAACACATAACACTAAAATTATTATGCATGTTTAAATGCTTTACAGCTCTTCTGTTGTTTTAACGTGGAATATTCTATATTCCCTGTCTTTTAATGTGTGACATATTTTGTGCACCAAAACATCATTTAAGAAAAATGAATAAATAAATTGGGCTACTAACCGATCTTGCTCCAAGGCATGGAGAAACTCCGCACTCTTTTTCTGTCTGGATGGATAGATACAGTAAATGAACAATAATCAGGTGGGTCTCCTTGATTGGGTGGTTGTCATGGTATAGAATATAATAAGCAGTTATATACCATAACCTGAACACAACCACCTAATCTAGGAGTCCCATCTTGATTGAATAGGTGGTTGTGTTCCTTATATGGTATATAATATGGCTAACCACACAAGGACACATCAAGGCACAATTACACAATGTTTCTATAGAGACACTGGGACGGACATATAGTCCTCCCCTTCTGTACCGGCTGTTGTCCATCAGCAGGTTGCTGATATGACAGCTGATGTCGTTCTCACTCTGCCGAACCCTCTCCAACACCAGCAGCTTCTCTGCCTCCTGGGCTCTCTGCTGTTGGTTCACACCTTGCTCAAGACGTTCCTGCTCCTGCAGAAGAGTGAGTTTGGATGGTGGGTGGTTTATATTCCAAAAAAAACTTTCCAGGTTTGTGCAAACTGGTGAAAAATGATCTCAAGTTAACTACCTAATGTAGACCAGTTCTTCTCTAGTGAAAGTTATCAGCTTTGAATAAATGGACACAGATGATAATTAAAAACCAACAACTAGAAAACACTGTACTGAGGATGCCATCTACGGCACTATCTTGATGATGATGTGTGGTGTCTCAGAGGGAGCATCACTTTATACTTTATTTGAGAACTGCTGAGTGAACGTATTGCTTGCTATGTTTTTTATTAGATTTTTTCTATTTGGTTTGATTTATCAATATTTTTTACTTCAATTAAGAGTAAAACTTTCATTTGTATCGAAACAAAGGATAATCATTTCCCATTTGATAGACAGATGGAACAACGTACCTGTCTGACCGAGTGGAGCATGTTCACTTTGCGAGAATTATTCATGAGGAGGAGTTGAGCATGCTCCTTTTGCTTTTCATCCAGTAGCCGCTCAAAGGCCAGCTTCTCTTGCTGCCCCTGTTCCTGATGGAAAGGAAAGGAAAGCCGCTTCATTTGGTCATTGTATTTCACTGTATTTTTACAATGAACTCTGTCCTCTGCATTTAACTCATCCTCTAGTCTAGGAGCAGTTGGCCACTGCCTTAGGATCAGTTAGGGGTTTAGCGTCTTGCTCAAGGATACTTCTGGGAGAGATATAGATACTGTGTCTTTATGTTTTTACATGTATGTGGCTATGTCTATGCAAGTATGAGAAGAGGAGAAAGAAATATCGAGACGCAAAATGAAAACTGTTACATAATGATAACGTTCCCTGCAGAGTAGTTCATCAAAATAGAGCTTGAAATAATATGGACAGTGATGATAATGTGTAAATTTCCTTCACATACCTTTCTCTTCTCATAATCGCTAAATTTGTTCTGCAACAGAGAATAGAAAAGAGCCTGAGTGAGTCATTATCCAGGCTAAAGCTCTAAAATATCACCTATCTCTTGGTTTATGCAAAACAGTAATGAAAGAGAGAGAGAGAGAGAGAGAGAGAGAGAGAGAAAGAGAAAGGAGAAAAGCAACAGTAATATTCAAAGAATTCTTTGAATAGGGGTGGTGGCCTGAGAATACATCTATCGGCGTCTTACAATGCCGTGATCGCAAACATTCCCCAATCCTCTGTGAATGGTGCTCATTGTCACTGAATGTGCAGTTGATCACCCAACCTGCATATGAAACCAGCCTATTGTTGTGTGGCATCAAGGTACCGTTTATAATGAGGGGGATGTTTCCCTTCAGCTCAGACCGAAGAA
>OMLC01042754.1:0-11829 GCA_900302585.1 Regalecus glesne | reverse complement strand
CTTGTACATCGGGGAGACCAAACAGACGCTGGCTAAAAGGATGGCGCAGCATAGGAGAGCCAACACGTCGGGTCAGGACTCTGTGGTCTACACCCACCTACAGGCGAGTGGCCACTCATTCAAGATGATGATGTTCACATCCTTGATAGGGAGGAACGCTGGTTTGAAAGGGGGGTGAAGGAGGCCATTTATGTGAAGAGGGAACGACCCTCGCTGAATAGGGGCGGTGGCCTGAGAGTACATCTATCGACGTCTTACAATGCCGTGATTGCAAACATTCCCCAATCCTCTGTGAATGGTGCCCTTTGTCACTGAATGTGCAGTTGATCACCCAACTTGCTATGAAACCAACCTATTGTTGTGTGGCATCAAGGTACTGTTTATAAGGAGGGGGATGTTTGCCTTCAGCTTAGACTGAAGAAGTCACCTGGTGAGTGACGAAACGTTTCAAAAATGAACCTCTGATCCAGCTGAACAAATTCACCTCTTTTGTGGTAAGGAACTTAGTTTGTACTGTTAAAGCCACTACTACTACTACTGGCTCTTCCCGTTAGGGGTCGCCAAGGACCATCACCTCATCTCTCAGTACTTGTATGCTCTCTCTAAATCCACAAAGTCACCATGTAACTCCTTCTGACCTTCTCTATATTTCTCCATCAACATTCTCTTTTTTTAACACTTTTCATATTGGATTTTTCAACACATTCTTTTTTTTTTTTTTACAAAACAATTGCTCCATCAAGCTAACGTTGCATCTTTGGTGCTCTTTTGATGGCATGAAAACATACTGCTGCTCATTAATCATCACCTCTCCTCTTTAGCCTAGCTTCCACTATTCTTTCCCATATCTTCATCCTGTGGCTGATTTATACAACTGTAGCTATTTACTTGGTTCCCACTGTTATATCTTGCACACTCATGGGGGATTAATGACAGGCATTAAGATTAACAAGCCACATTTCTATCTTCTCTCTGACTCCATTGCATCGGTAGTATTCTACTCTACACCAAAGTCAGTGAACAAGCCATGATGCACGAGGTAACCAGATGTTGGCTCCACTGCCCATCCAACAGCAGAGTGATTGGGTTTGGGACGGTTGCAGAGCTGTACCTGTTGCATGTACTCCTGCCACTTGGACATCTGGAAGAGGCACAGGAGTTGATTCTTGGTGAGGTGGGAAGTTGTGCCTTCACAGAGGACCAGAGGTGTACAGCATTGGAGATTGTGGAAGAGAAAGCAGGTCAAAGTCAAGACCCTCCACCAAATCCTAGTGACAGCCCTGGACCAGATACGACAGGATGCACCGTCTCATCCCAAGGTCAAGAATCTCAACTCTCTCATGATAAGTTTATGGCTCAATACGACCTAACTTCATAATAATTTAGGGCAAGGATGAAGCTACCTTTAGTGTCTGTATTTGTTTCCTACAGGTACTGTAATCCAGAAACTTATAGCCATGGGGAGTTTTTTCTACAGAAGACTGTCAATGACCAGTCCTGGATCATTTACTCTCAGAAGAGTTTTCCTGGCTGTTGTTCTTCTCTTCGTGCTTTTTTTACGAATGGATCCAGGTAGGTAAAACTGTTTACTGGGTGCTATCCCTAGTGGTTTGATTACCAGGTCTGTTTGGACCATTTAGATAGATAGAGCGATACGTTATTGATCCCGGGGGAATTTAAAGCAAGTTGTCATGATGCTTTATTTCCCTTAGAATCAATAAATTAACCAGTAAAACAAAAAAAGACTAATGGGTTTCTATTTTATCTTGCCCACAGCTCTTCCTTCTTCATTCCTCTGGATTTCTAAACTTCTGCAACTTCTGAGATAAATCTGGGGTCCCATGTTTGTGCCACATTATCAGGCCATTCCAAAGAGCAAATCCCAACACAATGCTGATGGATGTAATGTTTGGTTTTGTATGTATTTATGTTGAATAAGAAATAAAGCTTGCACCATGAGAACAGACATCCTTTTTACATTTGTAAGTCTTAACCATGTGTAATTTTTAACCAAAATTTGCATTTATTTTAGGATCAAAGTATTTGTCATCAAATATCTAATATTTGTGTACATGACATACATAGAACAAAATTATATTTTATCAAGCTATTTATTATAAAGCTAATCATGGTTCTTCGTGTGCCATTATGAAGCAAGCCATAGTATTTTTTTGTAACCTTGGTTTTGTCAGATCATTGCACATTTATCCACATAGTTTGGGGAGGCTGAATTCATCTATTTTTTTGCAAAATTTTAGACAGGCTTGGGTGTTTTGTGTGTGTGTGTGTGTGTGAAAAGGCTTCCATCTTCCTACCCTACCCAACAGCCCAGACATGTGAAGAATACAGGAGATTGCTGTCACATGTAAGGAGCGACCAGTACTTACCAGAAATTCCTGCAACTCCCTTAATGTTGCCGAAGGCCTCTTGGCAGCCTCCCTGACTGCGTTTCATACTATTATTGGATTCACATGTTTAAATGAATGACAGAGACAGAGGTGTTGTCTGAACATTACTTCCCTGTCTAATTCCGTGTTTATGCTCCATATATTTTTCAGTAATCCCTACCAGGACACATCTCCCTTTTTTGTAAGAAAGCCCCACCCAGATAAACCCATTTTTTAACCATTTAAGCCTAGATTCTGGAGACATATAACTCTAAAGTTTCTACAATATCAACTCATGAAGTTGTAGACTAGCATCTACCGTGCCATTGCTTCAGTCCCTTCCATTCAGAGATCTAACTTCTGGGATGAAATGAGACTGATCTGGTGGTGGTCAGAGTTTGTGATGTCGGGAGTGGGTGATCAGCATCATCTGGGCTCTATTGTTCTTTTTCAGGAGGTTGTCCATATCCTTAAGGTATGATCTGGGTGGCCTTGTTCTGCTGACAACAGAACATTGGTGTCGGTTTTTCTCTGTGGCACAATGGAGATCCATTTCATAGTGTGCAGCTCCTTCCTGCATGGATTTCTTCCAAGAGCGCCCATCCAGTATGTCAATTTGGTTGTTCCATGTGATGCTGAATTTCCTCAGAATGGTCTTTATATTGTCCTGGGAGCTTGCTGACCTTCCTACAGCTGGGAGTACTTGCGGTGATGATGTGGCCTGTCCATTGGAGTTGATGCTGCATTATTGCGGTGGTGATGCTGGTCATGTTGGTTTCTTCCAGACCGCTGGTGTTGGTCTATCTGTCCTTCAAGGTGATCCTCAGGATGTTTTATAAGGATATCTGGTGGTGTTGTTGCAGGGCTCTCCTAGTGTAGATGGTCCTTGACTCTGCTCCATACAACAGGGTGGGGATAACAGCACTCTGCAGACCAGGAGCTGTGATTGGGCCTTTAGGGCTCGGTCTTAAAAGACTGTTTTTCTGAGTCTAGTGTGAGCATCACTGGCTTTACTCCGGTGATAATTGACCCCAGGGCCAATGTCAGCCTTAGAGTAGAGAAAGCTGCCACTGTAAGGGAAGTGATCAATGTGTAGATGTTGTCCTTCCTACTGTTTGAGTTTTGTCCAGTTATGTTGAAGAATGAAAACGTCCATGCTAACACCTTGACATCTTATACTTAACCCATGCAAAATGACTTAAATATCACCACACAGTGTACATACCTGTGTAGACGGCGTCAAATGTGGTGTGCTGAGCTTCACCACTAGATGGCATCTGTGTCTTTGATAAAGGATAGAGTGGCGTGAAGAAGAGCGTGTTAAGATAGAAGTAATAAAAGTTTAGGAATACTGTTAGGTTCGTAGGAGTTTAATTAATTTTTTCCCAACAGAAAATTATACTGATTAGGCTATAATGAATATAATCATAGTTGATGCTTTGCCATCATGCAGCCATATTTCAGGGGTGTTTTCTCCCCTGCTCGTCCATAAGTTTCGGTTATGGTGTGAAGAATAACTGGAAATAGAAACCGAAAGTAACCCGTCTGTCTGTCTGTCTGTCTGTCTGTCTGTCGCTCGTTACCTGTAGTCAAAATGTTCGCCACCAGGAGCATCAATTCAGGTCGTCTCATCTAAGTTCCTACTTGAACATCTTTAAACGACTCGTTATAAATACAAACCGATCTGTGGGCAGGATGGCAGGAAGGAAGTCGAGATCTTTCACGGTTCCCCACCACCTTCCAGGTAATATTGTGTACTTTGGTATCCGATTCCCAGCGCTGTTAAATCACCCGGATTACTCGGTGTTTACTGCAATGTCGACGTGGTCTGTTAACAGCAATAAGAGGTCTCGCCAACCACGGCTTGTCCTGTTGTGTGAACGCTTTGCTCCAGTCATTCTCTGCCACCTGGGAGCTCGTCGAGATACTTGACAGGTACACCCAGCATACTCCTGGTGGCATCCCTGAATTACTGAAG
The DNA here is from genome assembly GCA_900302585.1 of Regalecus glesne. NCBI lineage: Eukaryota > Metazoa > Chordata > Actinopteri > Lampriformes > Regalecidae > Regalecus > Regalecus glesne. Next base: position 7,464 of record OMLC01042754.1, on the reverse strand, counting down.
GCAGTGACCAGTAGCGATTTGTGAGCCGTTTAACTGGTGACTTGAGAAACTAATAGATCTCTACGGACTGTCGTGTTCACACCAGGTGGGAGCCTTCTGCCAGTGAAGAAGGGGACATTTGTAATGTTCCCCTACAGATGAAGGGCGTGGTCAAAGCCATGCAGAGTGACGGTACCCAGCCTGCTCATCAGCGCCTCCTGCGATGTCTGGACAGGAATCACATCTCTCGTACGTGCACCCTGATGCCCCACATGCTCAGTGAATTCAGATGACCTGAAGTGTTGATTAAAGTTCAACATTCTGTGATGTTGTTTTTCAGTTTACAAGCAGCATGATGCTGATGAAGTGTTCCTCTCCCTTCTGAACTACATGCAACAGCAGATGGAGGACAAGGCTCTGGTTGGTTGGTTTGTAATGGGGAAATATGTGCCGTGTGCTCGCACCAGGGCCACTCTAGGCTTTTGTGGGGTCCTTATTAGAATTTGGTGGCATCCGAGCACCACTTTGCCCATGTGATTGCGTGCAGCTTTATGATTGGGAGACTTTATGACCGTGGTCATCTGAGATGTTTATTGCATATCATTTCATTTCATATATTGTCATATTGCATGGTGGGAAGAGAGGCACATCTTCATACAGTCTCCCTGTCAGTTTGAGCAAGCTGAAATGAGGACTGTCATTTTTGGCTGTGACCTCCGACCTCCGCTGTGACCTCCGACACCTGAGAGCTGACCAGAACAAATCCAATTTAGAATGAAGGCTCAAATGGACTTGTGGATAAAAAAAACATGCGAATGCATTACTGATGGTGAGCTTTCGCTCTAAGAAATCTTCAAAGAAAACAAAGAAAGAGAGAATTTGGATCCCTTCGACTTGTTTATGTTCTGTACACAGCTGCTATTGTTCCCGACCCTGCGCCAATAGTCACGGACTGGGATGGTGACTTAGTCCAGGCTTTTTTCCTATCTCCTGCCACATTACTTGATCATTCTCTAATTAAACAGGAATAGTCTAAGGACACCGACTCCATGGATCAGCTCTCTATCAACTATTCAAAACTACCCGAGACAGCCAAGCATTGCTGTCCAGGGATGGCGTGTAGAGTACCAAAATCACACAGTGTGTGTGTGTGTGTGTGTGTGTGTGTGTGTGTGTGTGTGTGTGTGTGTCTTCTTTAATATTCAGAATAGCACTTTTACGGCTTTACTGGCTTATGCTTACTTGTGTCTGGTCCAATTTAGGCTCATGAGATTCACACCCTGTACCGGATTTCAGTGGAAACGTGCCTCCAGTGTTTAGAGTGCACTCACATCCTGTTTGGGAGCAGCTACCTCCTCAGCTTGGCCCTGCACATTAGAGAAGGTCAAAACTCTTTGGTGAGATTCATTACCCAGATTAAGTTGATCAGTTATGAATAAACCTTGTAACTCCGCTGCTGCAGTGAACTGCTATTTCTGTTTGTACAGGAAGACTGTATCAAGTCCTTCTTTGCGCCTCAGGATCTGAATGGCATTGACAGGTGCCAGTGTGCGCAGTGTGGGTCCAAGACTCCATCCAGACAGGTAAGGGTCTGTACTTGTTTGTTCTCTGTCCTTGTAGAAAAAGGAAAGACTGACCTCTGTGGATTTCTCTCCTATCCAGGGTCTCAAACTTCTCTCCCTCCCCCCTATTCTGTCCGTGCACCTCAAGAGATTTCACAATTATCACGGCAACATTCGGAAACTCAACTGTAAGGTCACGTTTCCAGAGACCTTTGACTTTTCCGATATCCTGAAGGAGGAGGCGTTCTCAAGGGATTATGTTAAGGTACCTGATACACGGAACATACTACATTACAGCATGGCAGCCCCCCGGTGCAGCAGTTAACACTAGTGCCTCACAGAAAGAGAGTCCTGGATTCAAATCCTGTCCCAGGTCCTTTCTATATTGACTTTCCGTATCCTCTCCATCTCTGCTCCAGTTTCCTCCCACCATTAAAGAGACATGCATGTTAGGGTTAATACTCCTGCCTGTGCCCCTGAGCAAGGCATTAGGAAAAAGAACTGGAGTCGTTCCCCAGGCCCTGCAGCTGCTCACTGCTCCTGTTTACAACAGCATGGGTCATAAATGCAGAGAACACATGTCATCGTATGTATGTCGAATGACAAATAAAGCATCAGGAGGTATCTGAAGTTGGGCAAACTTTCAATTTTGGAGTAATTTCATTTTTTTATTGTCTGTTCTTTCAGAGTGAATCCAAGTACATGTTGTATGCAGTAATAGTACACTGTGGTTTTGCAATGTTTGGACATTATACAGCATATGTTCGTCACCAGAGATCTGGAGGCTGGTGTTATGCGGACGACAGACACGTGAATCAGGTGGGTTATAGTAATGAAGTTATAATTATAGTATTGAAAGTCTTCAACAAGTTTTTCTGCCATAGCCACAGGTCCTAGCACAGCAGCTAAATGGGTGCTATTATTTTTAAACTATGTTAATTGAATTGTGGGCAGCACGGTGGCCTACAGTAGACTGCGTGCGTCAGGAGATAACAAGCCAGGGGTCACGGGTTCGATCCCACTGCGGGGCGTCAGGAAGGGCATCTGGTCTTAACACACCAGCCCCCATGTCCTCAAAGATGAAAAAAGTTGCTATTATTACCTCACAGCAAGAAGGTCTTGGGTTTGAACCCCAGGCTGTCCCAGGTCCGTTCTGTTTGGAGTGTTTTATGTTCTACCCGTGTCTGTGTAGGATTCCTCCGGGTGCTCTGGTTTCCTCCCACCATCAAAACGATATGCATGTTAGGGTTAATACTCCTGCCTGTGCCCCCGAGCAGGGCAGCGGGACTGGAGAACTTGAGGTGGTCCTCAGGCTCTACAGCTGCTCACTGCTGAGTTAAATGTAGAGGACACATGTCATTCTATGTACGTAGAGTGACAAATAAAGTTTCTTCTTTTTTATAAACAACATACCTTTTATTCTATTGTTGCTTGATGAATCTGGTCTTTTTCCCCCCATGCCATCCCTCAGGCCACTTGGGAAGATGTACAGAATACTTATGGAGGATGTTTCAGGTAAAGTGTTCAGCATGGAATATTCGAATGGCCGTTACCTTTTAATAACCCATATTTTAAAATTCTAACTACTGCCATCAACAGAGACACAGCGTACATGCTTCTGTACAGAAAAACAGAGGACGAGGTAGAAGGACGGAAATGTTCAGGCTGACAGGATGGATCGAGACATTGGACTCCACTTTGGGACGTCAACATGGTGTACGCAATAATTAATCCGGATAGCAATGCTGCTGATGCACTTTTATTTGTCCAGGCTCTTTATTCTGAGGTGGTTTAGTGGTTTACAGTGACAATGTTTAGCCCTGTTGTCTATGGTAAGAAGGGTCCTGTGTTCAATTCTAGCCCATCTGTTTGGAGTTTATATATGGTCTTCTCTTGATTGCATGGGTTTCCTCTCACAGTCCGAAGACATTTCATGTTAGGTACATTGGAGTCTCTAAATTTCCCTCAGGCTGCTGGGATAGACCGCAGTGACCCTGAGTTGGCCTAAGTGGGTGGGTATAGATGATGGGTTGGTAGAGTTTATTTTGAATATACATGGGTGGTTTGAGAAAGGGCTGGCATAGCTCAAGAGGTAGGGTGGTCATCTAGTAATCAGAAGATTGGTGATTTGATTCCCAGCCTCTGCAGAAATCGTGTCGAAGTGTCCTTGAGCAAGACACGGAGCCCCCTAAGTGTTCAACCCCTGACATGGAATGGTGACCTGTCCAGGATGTTTCCCTGCCCAATGAGTGATAGGATAAGCTCCAGCATGACCCCGCGACCTTACTTTGGATAAATGGTTGACGATGGATGGATGGATGGATGGATGGACGGTGATTTAATTGGGGTTTCCATATTTTCAAGGTTTCCTGTTTTTACCAATAGTAGTGATTTTTCTCCCCTCTGGAAAAGCCCCACTAGATGGGGGTAAAGGCTCAAAACATCCTAAGAATTTCTCTTGAAGACCACACACATTGTGAAAGAGGTTTGTTGTAGGAGGAAGCTTAAATAGTCAGTTTTGAGGGAAGTACCTGCAAAACCCGTAGCATTGATCCTCCTTACAATGTAATGCAACCTGTATTTCATCACCTCCAAATGATTTATATTTTGTCACTGGGCTGCCTAATCAAATAAATCATCTGACAGCTTCTGTTTGAATACACTTTCTTATATCCCCTCTTCTCATAGAACTGCTTTAAAATTAAAGGTCATTTCATTTCTTTGTGCTTCGATGATCAACTTTAAATCCCCCCCCATCTGTCCACAGAGCATCACAGCACCAGAGTGAGAATGCGGTGTCAGAGCCACCTTGAGGCATTTAGCAAGCTTGGGGAACACAGATTAAAAAAAAAAGAATACCTTGTTCTGCCTCCTGTCCTCAGCTCACAGTCACTGACACCATGGATGCATGCATGCTAGTGCGTTTGCAAAACCTCAGAAGTAGCTCACGCTGACTGTTCCTACCCTGGCAGCCAAGAGTCAGGGGACTATGTGAAATGGTTTCTGCACGCTGCCGGGCTCTGACAGAATGGAACATGTCTGCACGGTGCCATGGGCTGCTGGCCTCATGCTTAGTCATCCTGGTACCATGTAGCTTATGTAGGGGGGTGTCCCCTCCCACGGCGTGAGGGGAGAGCGATGCTGGCTGGCTGGGGTTTCAAACCTAACCCAAACACCTCTGTAGTCCACATCTGAGTCAGTGTCTCGGCTCACCACGGTTTTAAGGCTGTGTCACACATTCAGCTTGGGACGTGAGGTTTTCTAGCTGCTGCAGAATGACGTGCTATTGACGCTAACAAAGAGCGTGTTTGTGCCGAGGCCAGTGAATGGATGATCAGATGAATGGGAGCTCTGCTAAATCCACAGACAATACATCATGTGTTTATCTGTCAGCGGGGCTACATAGCTAGCACGCTAAAAAACGGGGCTACAACATTTTTTAAAGTGTTCTTGAGACCAACTTGTACGGGGGCCCAGGTGGCTCGGTTTTAGTGTCCGCGTTGGGAATTAACGAGGCAGATGGTGTGCGTTTGAATTCCGGAAGAGCATCCGGGCTTAATTTCCGAGCTCACAACGTGGGGACGAATCGTGAATGGAGGAGTTGCGTAAAAAAAACGAGACAACAAGCACAACCGCACTCTCTGTCGCGGAAAAGTAACGTCATCACCCAGCTATCGCTGAGAGGGAGAATTCAACCTGTATGCTAACAAGGTCAGGTCGCCGTGAATTAAAGCGCATAACCTTGCTAATTGTCCTTCGGCTGAGTAGCCACGACATTACACATGAAAACGGACTTCTCATTTTTGGTGTGTTCAAGCACTGGCCAGGTGAGTGGTTGAAATTTCAGACGACCTTTTAAACACAAAGCCCAACTCGGGGAAATTGAGTAGCGCGTACCAAATCGGAATGGGGTATGTGGGTGGAACATGGTAACACCATGATACGCCCTGGTTAATAATTCATGCTCGAAGACATAGTGTACGCTTCAACCCACATGCAGTTTTGTATGATTATTTGTTGTTGTATGTGTGCAACGACTTGGATTAGCACCTGTCCGACCGCTTCTCAGCCTTCAGCCAACTCACAGATGGACATAGCACATAACAACAATACACTATAGTCAGCACAGCTTGAGGCTGCGCCCAAAGTCTGTCTAAAGTGATATCTTGGTTTCTATTTAGGCTCTGGTCGACTCGTATGCCTGATGTCTTGTATCTCTATTGTCGGAGCTCCAGGTCTGGTCCCTTGAGGCCATTGCAGCTACCGATGCCCCCATATTGAAGCACAGCCATCTCATATGACTGTGATTGAATATGTCATTTTCATTGACTTAATTTAGTCAAACAGGCCACTTGGGGTCCATGCCCCCTCCAGAAAAGGTGTTGAAGTACCCCTGAACAAGACACTGAACCCCTAACTCCTCAAGGCCTGTCCAGGGTGTTTCCCCACCTTTCATCCAATTAGCATTGGGATAGGCCCCACCATGAGCCTACAAACCAATGTTGGATAAATGGAAACAATGCACTTACCTGTGAAAAAGCTATTTGCTCAAATCCCAGTACCGTGCATTGGATTCCATCTGTCTCAGTGTAGTGAATGACATCTCTGCAGATAATCACTTAGGATAAAAACAATGAATCGGACGTATCAGGGAGAGAAGTGATGCCACCACTTCAGCCAGCTCTCTAAACAGCACAGCGACTCTGATTGTAGAAATGCATCCATGTGGTTCTGATGAGTGCGGGTGATCAAGCCAAGCCATTCCGTTGCTATGGTTAACTTCTCTGTGACATGTGGCTTTAACATTGACAGATTATGAGACAATCTCCCCTCCTCCCCGGTCGTGGACTCTCCAGCAGGGGCAGTGTCCGTACCTGGGAACTCACCTAGACCTGAGCTCCCCTCACATCAAAGGTACAGTCACTCAAAGCAAACAGCATGTTAGCAAAATAAACCTCCCTCAACCGCAAATATGAGATCGGTTGAAAATACCCAAGCCCTGTGAGATCACAATCGGAAAAACGAGCAACAACAGCAGCAAGCTGGTACTGACACCAGCGACTTCATTCAGCAACTACATGGTGGGGCTGTGTTGCTGTATGGCTACCCACCGAGTTCCACACCTTATATATGAAATAGTATCTCCAGTCTAGTCTGCTCTGTGTGTGTGTGTGACTTGGAGCAGACGACACCCTCCAACGACAGCGGCCCTGCCTGGCACCTGGAACGACATGGCTGACGGCAGTTACGTGGTGTCCTGTCTGTGAGATTGTTCTCATAGCAGGCCTATAGACACTGTTAGCCAGCGTGAGATTCCACAGATTTAGCTGTGTGGCAGCTCGACTGTTTTCCTTGGAGAAAGCTGGGAGGTTCATTAATGCCCTGAAGCCTTTGTTATTGTGTGTTTTGCAGTTACTAGGTGAGCGTACGGCCGTGATGTGTCTCGGAGAAAATTTAAGCACATTTTAAAAAAAATTCCCACCTCTGTTCGGTGGATTTTTTTAACAGCTTCGGATCAAAGACTGTGCTTCACTTTGTGAGGTTCGGAGCTCACGGATCTGAGCGATGTACCCCCAGCCAGCCAGTGGTCCATATAACCTGTCCTGGAGATGCTCCTGTGTCTCATGATGATCAGTCACCAGACTCGGAATATAACTTCGTTATTGGCATCTAAAGGGATGGCGTGTATGGAGGGTATACGTTACAGACCCGTGTTTCATTCTCAAACCGCTGGACATACAGTGTCGTGTAGCTTCACAGCAGTAGAGTGGGAACTGAATGTGTGCAGCTCTCTTCCGTACACATTCAGTTCCTTATTTCGGCTCAGCGGTTGCGAGCGGCGGTTGGACGCGCCTGTTTGTGGTTGTCTTGTTTGACAAGTGCTTCACCATCATTTCTGAGGAAAGGAGAACAGGCCCACCCC
>OMLC01042753.1:0-11171 GCA_900302585.1 Regalecus glesne | reverse complement strand
GCATTGGATGAATGATGGTGTGCAAGGGGGGTTTGTTGCAGCACTCGGGGAAGGTTGTAACCAGCCAAACCTTTCATACTAGAAAAGCGCTATGTAAGAATAAGACCATTTACCATTTGGAGCATAACAAGTAAGCCCTGAGACTTAAACTTATGAGATGTCTAATAGGTTAGTGTTGGATAGCTTAAAGTCTGTTGTAGACCGCAGGAGTGGAAGTACCTTTGGCATTTGAGACGGTGTGCTGGTAATCTTTGTGGGGGTGGACATGGATTTTAAATGGAGTTTGGGGGATTATGTCGGGATCTCCCTCCTGAAAACCTGCAGTGGGTTCAAATCTGCAGCCTCATCCATTCCAAAAGTATACACTCTACCACTGAGCTACTCTACCCCCCCAAAAAAAACATGTTGGTTAGATAAGAGTGAATTTAATGCTGTACCCGAAACCCCACCCCAGTTCTTCAGCCTATCAAGTATGATGGCATGATTAATATATTACAGGCAGCAGTTAAATCCAGAAGGTTAAATCTAGGTACTTCTACTAGACCTCGTCCCAGTAGAGCAGAGCAATTTCCAGGCTCTCACCACAGTATTGGAAAGACATTTCGGACAATGTCTCTTCACAGATGAGAGTAAGGAGCAGCTGCAAGCTACTATTGCTGGAAAGGAGAGAGTGCCCTTGGAGCAGACATGCAGCTTAACACGGTTAACCACAATTCAGCCTAGTAGACCAGGAGGACCTTGCTCTGCATGCCTTCCTGTGTGTGTGCTTACATCAGAGTGCCTTTGTCAGCATGTGCAACTTGTTGCACCGTGGTCCCTGAATAAGACACTACAGAAGGCAGAGTGAGTGGAGGCAAGCCTTTACCATGGAGTTAACACGCCATGCGTGCCCCCATCTTTCCAACATGTTAGAGCAGCACAATGCAGAGGCAGTGAGCTAGAGGATGATGATGGGGAGTCTGTCCACCAGGTACCACTTCCAACACCTTAACCTTTGCATTTACTCCAATTAGGCACCAACTGCTACTACCACTATGTCAAGCTTGGTGACATAGTCCTTTACATCCCAGCACCTATGCCTTGTTTTCCGTCCGCCACCAGGAAACGAGCAGTCCAGTGAAGGGAATGCTGCTCTCAAACTCGGCCCCTCGCCATGGCTGATGATTGGCCGCTTGACATTCATTACGTCCTTTGCCTACGTGTCATCACCCCTAAGTGAACGCCGTTACCGTCAGATATCTTTATGGGGTCTTCAATACTTAATCCATATTTAAATACCTGTTTCCCACAATCTCACAGTCTCTTCTCACCCCACAAGCTGGTTGGGAGCTGTCCTCAGGAGAGAAAGACTTCCTAGGTCTTTGGCAATTTTCCACCCCATCACCAGACTGGCTGGGCAGATTTCATCTGTGCAGAGAGTGGGTCCAAGATGAATGTGAGTTAGGCTTCCTGGGTGAACCTCCAAATTGTCACGGCAATTATTTAATTCCACTCTTGATTTACCACATGCAAGGTCTAAGGTCTAAGCATCCATTAAAACAGTGTGAAATTAAAGTGAAACATGGTATAGGTTAGTTAAATAGTCAAAGATTAAAAGTAAGCGAACATGAAATGCATTCCCAGACTCAAGCCTTGTTATAAAGCAGATTATTTGATCAGGAAGTGCTGATGAGATAGAACCTGCAGATAGGCTGTTGTATTGCATGGATATGTTTCGTTTTCATTTTCAGAACTTTTGCATGAATGCTGTTCTTCTGCTCTTATGTATATTCGGCAATGTATACTTTAGGATGTCACTTGTGCTTTAAAAAAAGTTTTAGATCTCTCTCAGTAAGAATTCCCCTGCAAGTAAAATAGGTTCCTGTTATATGTTTTTGATCATTTTTATCTCAAGCCAGCTGCTGCGGACTGCACTGTGAGATCACAAGATAATCTTCTGAGCCGCCAGAGGAAAGTGACTTGACAGGAAATATTTTGAGGTGATGAAGCACCCATTATGTCCTTTAATTTCTGATGTCAATCAGCCCCAGGCGGATTTGGCTTTTCTCAGAACATAGGTCAGTGTTTTGTGTAAGATGTCTACTTTGTTTCCTTTTGCTTTGCATCAATCAAATCTTATGTTTTGGCTACTCAGGTTGACTATTGTTTTTGCTGTCATACAGTGGTAGCATTGTGGTAGAGTGCGTGCGTCAGGAAATGATTAACTAGGCGTCGCAGGTTTGATCCCAACACAGGACATCAGGAAGGGCATCCAACCTTAATTCTCCAGCTCCATCTAGGTCTGTGTCTATCCCCACAATGTGGGGGCTAATTGTAGCAGGTAAAAACAGACCTTTTTTTCTATACTTCTGTAATGTACTATTTTACCCTTTTAATATTTTCATTTAACTTATTCACTGAGTTTTTAATTTCACCTACTGTTTCCTTCAAGTTCAGGGATTGAGTTATTGAATGTATTTATTTTGAATTGGACCTAAGTTTAAGCAGGCATTTTGCCTCAGCTGTTTCCATTCCATAAGGAGGAGTGCAGGCAATGATGGGATATTTATAGGTGCCTCTCATCTTACAAACAGTAATGTATGTGGGGGGGCAGACTCAAAGTTATTTGGTCTTTCATCAAAGCTCATTTCAAGGGACTTTCCATGATTTGTTATATTTATTCTACATGGTCAACTGTAGCACTCACCTGTTGTGCCAGATCCTTCATGACTCCAAATGACAGGGTGTGTTGTCTCAACAGATGTCCATTTATCGTTTGCTCGTAGAAAAGAAACCAACTTAGACAGCGACTATTTGTTTGGGATGTTTTATTTCCTTTGCCAATGGTGAAAATACCAATTTGACATCAAACATAATGGTACAGTTCCAAGAGTGAAGATGTACCACAGAAGATTCAGCTATATTGTGCACCCACAGACTACTTCCAAAACTTCTGAACCTCCAAAATTAGAACATGTGAGAGAAACGCACAGGCCAAGAGGAGAATAAAAATAATAAAAATAAACTTCTTAAGACCCGTTAGAGTGATTTCACTTTGAGGCGCAAAAAATAAAACAGGAAAAGTGCAGTATTGCATCAAATCATGTAGTTCTGAATAAATATCAGTTAAATTCCAATGCAATGCGGCCAATAGAGTTAAATCCACCATACTCCAGGTATGCCAAAGATTTACTCATTCTTATGCATAAAACTTAATTGACAACCCCCCCAAAATGTAAAATGTATTGCACATAAATAACGCGCACATATAAAACCACCTGTAGCCCGACTAGCAAATTCTATCTATATTCATGACTTGAATAAAGTAGGCCATATAACTTAGACATATGCTTTAATACACCTAATATGTGATAAATCACTGACAGAATAAGGACCGTTATAAACTAAGTACAGTCATGTCCCTTGTGTGATTGAATTGTTTCCCCTTTAAAATGTGCTGACACCTGCTGCATACAATAACAGCTGTGAGCAGGAGGAATCTCACATTAATAAGACAAATGAAGAACTAGTAAGCCCTCATTTAAAAAAAAAGGTGATCAGAGGGTATCGCCGGACCCCCAAAAACTAAATCCGTCTGATACAACTTCAGCATCAGAGCTCTTTTCGAATCACTGAAAAGTTTAGATGCACTTTCATGAGCCTGGATCTAAAGAAACTCGATCACAGGCTCCTCAAAATGGAGTCCTTTTCCCTTCTCATAACTGAACTGTAGCATCAGCATGATGACCGCTCTCTCTGTTCACTCTTTAACTGTAGTCATCGTCTCACCTCCATCAGTTAGCCTTTCAGTAAGACACATCAGAACACGTGGTTGTTCAGCCACTCAGTGGAATGGATTACCTCAACAAACAATACAAAGAAAGAAGTTTGTCAACCTGTGTGCTCTGAGATAGTCTTTTATTTGTTGCAACAAATCTGATAACTGAGAAGATGAATGGATTATCAGATGTAGTGTTTCTCCCTGGTTAGGGTTGCATGATTGTCAACCGCAGTTAAAGTCTTAAACTTGAGCCAGCTTACTGGTTTGGCCTTGGGCCAGTCAAGTGAGTCATATTTGTCGCATGAGCAACAAGTTTGGCAAGGTTAGGAGACTGCACCTGGACTGTCTTGTCGAGGGTAACATCACATTATACCTTCACAAATTCAACATACAGACTCTAAACTTCAGTGTCTGCCTCAGTTGGCCCCTGTACAGATCCTACAAGGGGAGTAGGAGGCAACGGGATGGGACGTCTCTTTCTTCTTACAGCGGAGTCTGTCTGGCATTCTTCCTCAGTGGCCATGGTCAAGACAGAAGGAGGGACGGGGATGGGGCGTCTCTTCTTGATGGAGCTGACAGGTCCATGGCGATCGCTGAGAATGCCCTGGGCCATGCCCTCCATCTCAGCCACAGGGATATGCATGGCCTCTGACATCTCCCTCTTGGTCACTGAGACAAAGTCAGGGTCTCTTGCCAAGGAAACCAGACCACCTTCTACTAGTGCCTAGAGGAGAAAAGTATTACAACACGGATCATCCTTTCTAGTGTGAGTGCATGCGTGCGTTTCTGTGTGCATATGGATAGATGGGTATAATTTAGGAAGCCACACTGTGCATTGACTTGGAGTATTATACTGATAATAGACTAAAATCAAACCAACAACTACCTGTGATTTTATTCCCTGCTTATGACCGTGAGTTACGTAGTCATTAAGACTAGAAAAGTGCTATATAAGAACAATACCATTTACCATAGCAATTCCCTGCCTGAGATTTAGAGCAGAATGGAAACAGGTCATGTTTATGTTGTACTTACTATGCAAGCTAGCATAGGTCATAGAACCAGTGTCCCAGGACACTGCCCTGCTTGTAGAACTGGGTGATCAAATTTCCTATTTCACTCACCTCCTGGATTAGCTGGTCAGCAGCAGGTAGGCCCCCTGCACCAGCATGAGAACTCCGAGAAGGCCTATTACCATGAATAGGGTAATAGGGGAACTGTTAACAAAAGACAAATCCATTAAAGTTTTCATGCTCCATCCCAGAGGCCATACACTGAATGAGTCTGACTTTCATAATCCATTACCTTTGTGACGTCTGTTCTCACTATTACATTTGAAATGGGTTTGTTCTCTATACGAGATGAACAAAAGAAATCAGATGGTTTTAAGGATCCATAAAGACCAATGATAATTTCATTTCTGAATGTCTGGCCTTTCAATAAAACCTGTGGACCTACCAGGATCTGAATCCTCACTGGGATTATAGAACTCCAGGGGACTCCCTTCTCTCTCGGACAAAAACCTGTAAAAGGCATAGGCACAGAGCAGGTAACATCTTATGAACAGACCACTTTAATTCCATTTCTATCTTATTTCTGGCTAGAGATGATGATACATCAGACTTGTGTATATATAGAGCTTTTCTGAATACGTACTCAAAGGTACTTTACGTCAGAGACAGAAATAGATAAGCAAAAGAAAGATTAATAAAGATAAGAATGGTAATAAGATAGTCAATAAAAAGATAGAGAGGGGATGCAGGTTAACTTGGAAAGACCAATCTGAAGAGGTGAGTTTTGAGAGCCTCTGTGAATGTAGATGGACTCGCGACAGCTTTGATGTAGATTGGAAAAGTGTTCCACAGAGAAGAGGGCAACTGAAAAGCACCCTTTACTCCAGGTTTTCGTATGCTACTGGTGACTTATGGGCAGATTGGCATTAGTTGACCTGAGGCAACAAGATAGGGTGTTTCGGTGAAAGAAGTTGGGGGGGAGTCAGGTCTTTGAGAGGCTTTTAAGTGACGAGTAGGATTTTGGGAACCAGTGAAGGAGCACAGGGGTAATGTGAGTTTCTGAGCAGGAGCTGGTGTGCAGACAGGTGACTGAGTTTTGTATATCCTAAAGTGTGTTGAGGACTGTGTTAATGGTACCATAGAGGATGTTGTTACAGTGATCAAGCCTGAATGAAATGTACGAGTGTTTCTGCAGCACTAGATGACGGTGTGAGTCAGAGGTGGGCAATATTTTGGAGGTGGGAGAAGAATTTTAGTGGTCTGGTTGGCATGGTGCAGGAATGAAAGGGTGGGGTCGAAGGTTACGAACTTGGGTGGCTAACCAGAGGCATTGATATTAAAGAAAAAAATATTTTGCACCATGTTTTAATGTCCATGAGGCAGGTGGTGCACATGAAGTGAGTGACAGCAGTTATGGATTTGGAGGAGAGCTAAAGCAAGATTTAAGCCTAAAAGTGAAAATGTAGACCATTGTGACGGAAAATCAGTTCAAGTGACAGCATATAAAGGATGAAAAGAAGAGGACCAAGCACTGAACCCCGTCCTCCCTCTCTGTAACTTCTTTACCAACTGAACTGAAGAACAGCTGTTACTCACTCTGCAAGAGCATTGTTGTTGTTATTGTTTCTTGGATTGGATGTGGGGAAGAATTCAGTGGTTGGCAAGAAGGTAGAGGAGTCTGGGGGAGACTCAGGCTGGCTCTCAGAAAACTGCAGAGGCCTCTGGCTGGTTATATGGGAGGGCTGGGCACCAGTGGGCTCAGAGGAAAAGGAGTCCATCTGATTCCCAAACAGACCATGGGTCCGCTGTACAATAAATACAATGGTAGAAAAACACACACACACACACACACACGTAAGCATGAAGATTATTGTAAACATTTACACACATGAATGAGAGAAGAATTTGGATCCCAGACTCTGGGATATGTGCATGTCTACAGATTTCATGCGTATTTGTCATCTGCCAGCCTGCAGTATCCATATCTCACCCTGTAGATGCCCTCTTCTCCAGCCTCTTCCATAGCTCTGTCGATCTCCTCCTCATTGTGAAGATCTCCTGAGATGGCTCTGTGTAGCTCAGGAGCCGCCTCCTCATCGAGACTCCTCAAGCCAGCCTGGATAAACATGATGAAGTGGGGAAAGCAGAAATAAGAAGTAAGAAACGATGTACATCAAAACATTCATAGAGTTGAAAAATGGGTATGAGGATAAAGTGAAGCAGTCTGATTGATGTACGATAGAGAAAAGAGGGAACAAAAGCAGAAAAAGCTACAAAGTGTGTCTAATGTATTGCTAGTATCAGTGAATAACATCATAGATCTTGTGGTTGATGTGGTGAGATGTACTTAATTGACACAAGTAGGAAATCCATTTTTGTTCCCCATCAAGGACAGATATCAGCACAGGATCAGCTAGTGAAACAGAGCTCCTGAGGGAAGTGGTGATTCAGTCTTGCTGAAGGGCAGTTTAGCAAACTAGTAGTATGTCAATAAAAGGATTTGTATCCAGGACTTTTCCCTACTCAAAAGCCCTTCCTTTTTCTCCATGTAGGTTTCTCACCTGGATTTCTGGGCCTGAGGCGTTCTTCTTAGTAGGACGATAGCCATAGTACTCCTCTTGGCGCTTCATGAATTTACGGAAGTGTTCCTGGAGCAGGAAAGTGGCATAGAACTTTCCCACGGTCACCTCATCATCTTAAGGTAAGTCATATAAGAAAAGCAAATGACAGGATGAAAAAAAGTTGAACTCTGAAAAAGGATTCCATCAAGTTCTGTTCACACCGAGTAATCACTCACCTCCAATAGGGGGAATGACTTGGTCTAATAGTTTCATACTGGTACGTTTCCAGATCTGCTTTATAATGGCTCTCAGCTCCTCATTGGCTTGCTCAAAGTTACCTGGTCAGAACAAGTCATGAACAAATTACTGTATTAAATCATATTGAAATAAATACACGCATATGATATACATTCTTCAGCCATATATAACGAGCTCAAAAAATGCTGTGCTGCACCTTCAGTTTTAATCTTGAGAGCAGTTCTGACCAGAGCAAACAAGGTGGCATTGAAGGTGACAGTGCCATCACTGTTGAGTGGCATATTCATGCCAATTAAACGCTAAACATAAGAAATTTAGAGAGAAGATATTAGAGAGGAGTAGAAACCCCAAACTCATCAAACAGACCATCAACACTGCAAGATGTTAAATGCACCCGGTTTGTGAATATACCTTGCATGCTGCACGGTGAGGACAGAATTTTCCAAAGCCAAGTGGTGGCTGGATACGTCGTAGTAGTGTCACCACATCCAGATGTTTGATTCTTCCCCTGTGTGTAAAAAGGAAAATCAAGCTCCAGCTGCAAGCATGGAAAAGTGATTGCTTTCATTTACGGATCACTGTACGATGGACAGACTTACGTGGCATCAGGGTCATATTCAGCCCAAATCTTTTTAAACTCATCCAGGTGATGTGGACCCAGGAGAGACCAGTCACGGGTCAGATAGTCAAAGTTATCCATGATGACTGCTACAAACAAGTTTAGAATCTACAGGAGGAGAAGAGACATCTAACTTATAGGAAACTGGTAGGTTGGTCATCAAATGTAATAAGTTCAGCTCTTATTTGTTCATCTTTCAGCTCAAAACGGTTTCCACCATGTGCTATGATTATAAAATTATAGGATATGGTTGATAGTTAATTAATATTAATGATAAATAAAATATTACTGAAATATTAAAAGGAGGTAAGGAAAACTATCAATGAGTTCTAAATGGTAGCTTCATAGATTTTAGTTTTCAGTCACCAGGAAAGCGCAGAGACAGTAGAAACTCAAGAAGTAAAAGACAGCAAAGTTGGCACCACAGGTATATTCCTCCCCTGGCAGGAAGTCAGACTTGGGGTCACACTTCTTCCCATACATACAGGCAAGCATGATCTCATGCCAAGCCTCTCCTGTAGCACAACTGGGAAGATAAATGAAGAGACACACAAATCACAATGTATAATGTCTCAGCTCAACTTTTGACCTTTGACCCAAGCAGAAATGCCTCACGGACTTACCGGAATAGCATAAGAACTGCCTGAGGGAATGTCTGGAAGTTGTTGTTGCGATTGATTTGGGTGCCATCCACTAAGGCTATCTTTCCGAATATCTAAAGGATTGTATGAAAGAGTCAACATCCCTTTAATCACAAATGTAAATATGTACAGGAATTTGATTTAGTGAACTTTGATAGAGAAACTGCCAAAGAAAAAACCCATACACTTTAATAGTGAATATCAGCACACGTGCTAGATGGACAACAGGCCTCCATCATACTAGCAGATAGCATCAGCTTCTCAGACTGTACCTGCATCCCGATGACGGCGTAGATGAAAAACAGCATGACAATGAGCAGGGCAACATGAGGTAGAGCCTGTTGAATGCAAACATATGAAATAATATCAGTTCATTGAAACTTGTCTGGTGAAATGAGCAGTACACCATAATGATGACAGTAATGATATTGATAACAGTTTGACACACCTGGAAAGACTTGATGAAAGTCCACAGCAGATTACGGATTCCCTCTGAGCGATTCAACAGTTTTACCAACCGCATGACACGGAAAAGTCTGAAGAACGTGATAGAGACGCTGGCATTTTCTGATTCCTTTAGACATAGATAGAGCATTAGAAAGAGAGGAAACCCTAGCAAACACTCAGATTAAATATATAGACTTGGCTTTAACCATCGATTAACATTTTGGCTTACCGCAATGGCTTGCATAGGATTTGTCTCCTGTGGAAAGTTGAAGAAAAATATTTTACTAAATATTTTGTTGAGGGCATACTATTACTACAAGCAGGCATAAGTCAATTGTTAAGTATAAATGAGGGATATCTCTCAGTTTCAACCTAGTGTTAATACAAGAGTCCATGTTTTCACCTTTGATGAGACATAAAGCTTCCATAAAGACAAGCCTTGGTTATGAAAATCTGAAGAAGGGGAGCCATTTGTAGTACATGCAAAATACACAGTATGTTTTACTGTCACAATATTAACATTTCACCATAAATTGAGCCACAAAAAAAATAATTGTTGTACTCATGTCATACATTGTGTTAGAGACACGTTTGTATAAACTTGTACATCTTTGGATGTATTCGATTGTTACATATTATTGCAAGTGTATTTTGGGAGGAATCTGGCATTGGAAAAGACAATCTTGTCTATATGTCTCACCACTAAGTAACCCAGCCTGAGTTACACAAGGTTCAGTCCAAGTTAAGTCCCACTAGTATACACAGCGAACACAGTGGAGTGATCACACAACAAGACTCATGCAGCAGTGCAGTGCAGTGCAGATCAGATATTTACAGCACAGCCATGGAGACAGTACAGCCCTCCACTGGAGGCCAGGGCAGCCTGAGGAGGATCGATAGATGAGGAGTTAGATATGTGGAGAAAAGAAGGATGGAGGAGTAGAAGAGAGAGAAACTTAATTTCACAGTGGACAAGGCTGAATTTGTCAAGCAAGTCTGTTTGTGGAAGAAAAGGAGAGAAGAATGTAGCATAGTAACAGAGAAGTTCACAGGAAGTAGGTAAAAAAAGGCAAAACTAATTTATTTGTGATGCTGCAAAAAGCTCACTCATATCTGTAATGACTCCTGTTGTCCTCTATCAAAATGCCAAGTCAACATACAAGAATTGAAACGTCTTTGGAAACGTCACAGAGAATTATGTGAGAAATTGTAATAATGTGACATTTATTATAATACTGTCCTAATAATGGAGAGTTTGGTGTTTGGTTGATGGAACATTGCAGTGTCTGTGAGGCAGCGTTGGCAGTGGGTTTGGTGTTGCACCAGGCAGTGTGAGATGGGTTGGCTAACAGTGGTATTGACCATGTTCTGTGAGTTAGTTCTGCTAGTCTGAAATGGTTGATGCCCCATGACTAAATTTATCTAGCTCAGAGAATTGAATGAACAGGCCACATTCAGTCTTTTAAGATAGAGTTGCTAATACTGAATTGAGATGTCTGAATTCAAAAACCTGAAGTCTGGCAAAGAGTTTTATTTCAAACCGTTTTTACTCACATCAACCTCACTCAGGATGACATCAACAACACTACCAACGACAATGAGAAAGTCGAACACGTTCCACGGGTCTCCAAAGTAGCCCTGCACAGACAGATAAACGGCTCTCAGATAGTTGGATCCTGGATCGAATTAAATAGCATTTGAACGATATCATATGACTTGCATGCCTACCCTAGCTTTGAAAGCCATGAGTTTGAGAATCATCTCCACAGTGAAGAGCACGGTGAAGATCAGGTTCAGAGTGTCAGACAGCTTGGTAACATGGTCTGATTGGTTACAGTGCTGTTTGAATGGAAAATGGGGAAGTTTCAAAGA
>OMLC01042751.1:16932-27199 GCA_900302585.1 Regalecus glesne | reverse complement strand
GCCAGAGAGAGAGTGTGTGTGTGTGTGTTTTCATTTATCTGCGCTGCTGTGGATCAATTGTACTCATTGGGGAGTGAAATCCCAAACCACCTACGTAGGGAAGACATTTGTTTTGGCCCCTGCCAAGAGGAAAGGTCATCCCTGGGCTACAGGAGGATTCTTAAAGCTAGGGGTGCATTCCGCCTGACAGCTAGGGTTTGATCTGGAGTTATACTTGAGCCTGCGTCATGCCAGTGGGGCTTATGGCAGACTCGGGGCAACAGTCCCTGAAGACTGAGACCCGAAGGCCCAAACAAGACTCCCACCGCCACCTCGACACCTCCCCCAAATCAACCTGGATGAAGAATTCACTCCTACACTGGACTGGCAAACATCCCACAAGGAGGAAGATGGAGTGCCACAGAAGACCAATCCCACGCCTCCGCCCAGCCCATGCTAGGGTGTTGACCACTAAAATAGCGAGGGAGCCACAGAGGTCTAGAACAACTTCACCCGCAATTCACTTTCCTCCACCCGTGGGGACTTAGTCAACACGTATTAAAGCACGCCGTGCAGCAAAGCCAGCCGGGAGCCACATGGGAGTAAGTGGAGTGACCGTGGCAGAGACCATCGCTCTTACTGCCATGTCTTCAGCCAGAGTCTCCGTGACCCTGTCTCTGTTTGCCCAGGAGGCCCGGCCGGGCCCCGCTGACAATAAAACAAACAGACAGGCCCCATTTATACAGTCAGGTGTCATGACAGGGGATAAACAGCCGAGCGCTGCAGGGCCTCTTGAGGGACAGCCTGCATTAATAGCAGCGCTGCCGTCCTCATCCTCACCCTCGGCCCCACGATCATCACCATCATCATCATCATTGTCATCTTCATCATCGGGAGCATCTTCAGCGGTGTCTGCAGAGCCTCCTAAAGTGCCGAGGAGACCCCCGGGAGACTGCCGAATGGCGGCGACTGAGATTGGACCGGACTTAAGGACCGCAGTGTTCACTCTGCCAAGCCTCATTCATCCGTGTTAGTGAATTAATCAGCCCAGACTAAAGAAAAGTAGGAGATGAAAAACAAACGCATTGGCGATGGAGGATGAGAGAGAGACTGAGAGATGGATGAGAGTAAGGTGGAGGATGAGCGAGAGAGAGAGAGAGAGAGAGAGAGAGAGAGAGAGAGAGAGAGAGAGAGCTCAGTCAAGTAGTAGGTGGAGGCCGCGGCCAATGCAGGGAGAATGACAACACTGGGCAACGCTGCAACAGATGAAAAACAGCACCTCTCAAAACAAGGCGAGGCTACGGCAGGCTCTCATGCCCGCCGCCAAGGAAAAGTGCAGGGGAAGGCTGCGGCTGGCCACAAATGCAATTATCTTCACGCCAGCTTTGTTGTTTGTCAGAACTGCTGCTGCACATTGAGAGACTTGGGTGTAGTGATTATCCGACACCCGCTGAGCCTGCAGGGTGGACAAGAGGCGGCGAGCCGGGAGTCATTACCCTCGCCAAATAGACTCCTCATTTGTTTCTCTGTCGAGGCAGCGCATCCTGGGGATAAATCACAGGCCAACTTTCTGAATATTCAATCAGTCGAGAGGCCTCGCTGGTAGGTGGCTCTCTCTCCCTCCCTCTCTCTCTCAGTGAGGACGGAATCACATAACAAACCCCAGTCCTCCGACCATGTGAGGTGGCGCCTCGTGTGGGGGTCACCAGCAAATGTGGGCACCTCTCTTGACACCTTCAGAACGGTTTAGCTGTCTGATGAAGTGTCTGGCCGCGGGATGACACATGGCCGCCTGACAGATGGCGTAAGGTGGGTATAAGGGGTCTATTCTCCGATGGTGTGAAGAGCATCTCGCTGGCGAGTCTTCCAAAAGCTCCCAGCTGGTATTTTTCATCACACTCCGTCTCATTTAGGTCTCATTATAAAACAACAGCCGTGTTCTTCTTCATTTCTGTGATGCCAGGCTTGGAGTCGCCATCCTGCCCCGGGCGTGGGCGTAGAGAGAGTGTGGTGAGGATCCAGTGCTGGTAATAGAAGCTCCTCTGACAATACCTGTTGACAACTCGCAATCTGCATGCCAGGGCTATCTGACTGGCCCTCCTGCTAGCATGCGGTCTGGCCTTCTGCTCCAGTGCCCAGGTCACACTGTTAAGTCAAGTCAAGTTTATTTGTATAGCCCATTAAGACAAATTGACTATTAGCCTCAACGGACTTTATATTAACACAACATCCTGTCCTTAGACCCTCACATCAGATAAGGAACAACTCCCTTAAAAAACCCCTTTAACAAGGAGAGAAATAGGAAGACGGACAGCCGTGCGATGGATGATGTGCACACAGAATAAGACACAACTTACAGCACACAACATGATCAGGATAACACAATTGTAATTGAATTACAAAAGCTAATAATAACGATAACCTCCTTCATAGTGAAGGTACTAACCTATGAATATGTAAAACGCAAACACGCCAGATCAAGCCATTCGGCCAAGATTCATCACCATGTGTCTAATGTGGACTAATGGACGGACGGGTGTTCGAATCCTGGCTGTACTGTTCAAGTCAAGACAACTTCCTTTGTATAGCCCATTACCACAAACTCTCATGTGTCTCAGTGGGCTTTACACTAACACGACATTCCGTCATCAGACCCTTGCATTGGATACGGAACAACTCCCTTAAAACCCTTTACAGGGAGGAAAAATAGGAAGAAACCTCAGGGAGAGCACCTGAGGAGGATCTCTCTCTCTCTCAAGGTGGACAGACGTGCAATGGATGATGTGTGTGCAGAATAAAACACAATTTAAAGCATACAACACTGAGACAGGATAACAGAATCATAATGGAATTATGGAATTATTACGATTATTATTATTATCATTTTAGACAGTGCATATTAATGAATAAATCATGGAAGTGTATTTTAAGGTTTGATTGATTGACTGATTGCCGATTGATTGAACTGCTTACCCACAAAGGTAGAAAATAAAGACAACTGACAACAGACATAACAGATAAAGTGAGACCACCGGCGTGCTGGACCACACACACCCCTGCACACATGTGAGACAGACTCAACTGGAAGCATATGACCTGCTCCCAAACCAAACACATCTCAACAAAGCCACGTTACGTCTCAGCGGAGTGTCTAGAACTCACCCAGCACCCGGGCTGCAGCTCCACGGTGACAACAGTTTCTCGATTCTTCTTCTCTGTACACCGTCACCCACACGGTGGACTCACCGTAACATTAAGAGGCACCATGTGCCGCAGGCTCTCGTCACGACTCGGCCTGAATAAACCAAACTCTTGTCAGTGGACAAAGACTGAGAAAATTACACCATTTATTAGTAATTTTGTCCCTGTGACGCATTCTAGGTGCTGACTCATGGCTTAATAGAAACACGCTGTGTGTTTGTCATTAGCTGCGGGCCTATTTATAAGCATGTTTCGTTTTGATTAGTCGTGTTGGCAGCCATGTTGGCAGCCTGTTTAACCAGCAGACACCACAAACGGCGAAACAAAAAAATATCACAACGAGGCTGTGACTTCTCCTACTGACATCCAACCTGCTACGTACCATGGCTACGTGTGTTAAAGTCTGTCCTCTGTCACGGAGACGGAGAAGAATTCACTCTTCAGCCCCATAACTGGGCAAGTAGTCATTTCAACTTCAGTACGCGAAAATCTACTCTACCTGATCTCATTACCATTGATCCATACCTCAAATTAGTCCGTGTCACAACAAGATACACCTATACAATGGTTCCGGTTACCACACACAGACACACACACATACTCACACTCTCTATCTCTACCCGTAGAGAGGGTTTTATCAGCTCAAGATAAACAGAAGCATATGTTGGCATTTCAGAAGACACTACAGAAGTCAGTACAAAAGGTTTGTTTCTTTTGTGGGTCAGGGGGCTAGTGTTTGCGGGAACTTTGGTACGACGTGGGTATTCTCGCTTGACGAAGAGATCTCTGCAGGGAGAATTATTATTATTATTATTATTATTATTCTCTTATCAGCCCCACAAGGGGAAATTTGGATTTCTCTACATTTTAACCCATCCTATTGTATAGGAGCAGTGATCTGCCCCCATGTGGCGCTCTGGGAGCAGTTGGGGGTTCAGTGTTTTGCTCAAGGACACCTCGACATGCTGTATGCAGGACCGGGAATCGAACCTGCAACCTTCAGATTCCCAAATGACCACTCTGCCCACTGAGCTATGCCCGCCTGTAACCTGTCATTCGATGGCTAGGTCCTAAGACCCTGCAGATGCCAATATGTCTGAGTTCAACTGCAGTGTCCACTGTACTGGTTTCATTCTGTCCTCCCAGGGACAGCTTTTGTAAACAGCACAGCTGCACGGAGAACAAACTGTTGGTGGCTGTTGAGACTGGGCCAACACCACTTTTCATGACAGCGAGATTTTCTGGGATTCACAAATAACAATCCACAACTCAGGCCAAGGTGGATAAACGCTATCAGAGTGAACAAAGAGGACAGTAAGTGGAACCCCACCATGAGAACGCGGTAGGGTTCCACTTTCATCACTCCAACGGGAGACATCTTCAGACTGAAGATGTCTCCCGTTGGAGTGATGAAAGTTTCTGAATAAACTTATCCAGTTGAACCGATTCATCTTTCTGGTGAAATGAGAGGTCCGCTTTACGTCAGCATTAGTTTGTACATTTGGACGTGGATCTAGATGGACCTCAGGGAATTGAGGCCGGATATCCTTCCCGACACCTCACGGTGGGCTTGAACCCGCAGCCTCTGGCTCATCAGCTCCCAAAGTGAGTGCTCCGTCACAGAGCCACAGCAGTCCCCATGGTTCTTGTTAAGGATGTCAAAAGGAACCAGAGCTAGAGAACGACATCCTTGTGGTGGAAGTCAGAAAACCCCGATGTCCACATGCTAGCACACACCGGGGATCTGAAGCATGAGAATTAATACAAAGGCAAATGATGTGTGCATGGAAATAAAGACACCAAATAACACTCCTCTTGGAAAAGGAACATTAGGTTTTATTGAGGACACAGATTTTTCAGGTTATGAATTCTAGTGAGACCTACGTAGCCCAGACACCTCGATACTCCCACACTGCAACAAGGCATGTCTGACTCATCAGGTTCCGTATGGGAGACTACAGCCCCTCAAATCCACCACGGTGTGGGGATCCTGTGACGCTTTCAACTGCTAACAGCTCAAAGATGTATCTGTTATTAAGCATGTATACATGTGTGTGTGTGTGTCTGTGTGTGTGTGTGTGTGTAAAAACACTTATCAGCCCCTTATAGATGTAATTTGGTTTAATAATCGACAAACAGAAGAACATCCTGAACCCCCTCGTTCGCCCAATCGCTCTACTTTCCGGGCCTACGCCTGATCCCTGTACTTCTGATGAAGCATGAGCACGTCCTCCTGGGACACCCTGGTCCAGCCCTGGCTGTGGACGTGGTACAAGTTGACCTGCCCTCCGCTGTAGGCATCTCGGTAGGTGGCCTGGTAAATGGCTCGGCGCCCCAGTTCACAGGCTTCCTCCACAGTCAGGTCTTGCCGCAGGCCGCTGTCCATCACTCCGTAAGCGTACATGGAGCCAGAGCCTACGGCGAACAAGTCGCCGCAAACTCTGTTCCCCTCCGAGTCCACATAGTAGAGTCCTGAGAGAGAGACAGGAGAGTCGAGTCAATTTTACTTGTATAGCCCACATATCAGAAATTTGCCTCAGTGGGCTTCACAGCACTTGGGAACTGCAGGGGGTTGGCATAGCCAGGAGGTACGGCGGTCATCTAGTAATCAAAAGATTGGTGGCTTAATCCCATGTCCTTGCTGAAAGGTTGTCAAAGTGTCCTTGAGCAAGACACTGAACCCTTTAACTACTCAAACCCTGGGATGGAACGATGACCTGTCCAGGGGGTTTCCTGCCTCTTTTGCCTAATGAGTCCTGGGATAGGCTCCAGTATGACCCCGTGACCTGACTTCGGATAAGCGGTTGATGTGAATGATGGATGGGCCTACAGCAATACGGCATGCTGTCCCGAGACCCCCCTCTGAGAGAGAGAGAGAGAGAGAGAGAGAGACAGCCAAACAAGGCTGTCAGGACAAACCAAGTGTCGGAGGCTGGAGGAGAACAAAGTAGGACACATGTTTTGACACAAAAGCATTCTCTGTTCTCCTCACTCAGGTGTCGAGCTATGCCAGGAGAAATGAGAGAGTGCATTTACCACCCTGGCTGTCATGCAAACACACACACACACACACACACACACACACACACACACACACACACACACACACACACACAGTGTGTCCTCCAGAGAGGTTATGAACAGCTGCAGAGTGTCGTGGTGAGACAGGGCCAGCAGACATCCACAGCTGCCTGTGATCTGCGTAAACTCAGGCAGGCGGCAGAACCTGCTGACGAGGCCCAGGGGCCGGAGCACCATCCGCCTCGGGACCCGGCTCCAGGCCGTATTGATCCCTGCAAACGCACCAAAGATTAACTATCGACCTGCAATCTGAGCCACGCAGGTGACATCCCCCCACTTTAAAAAGGAGGCGGGGCGCCAAACGGGCGCTCTCGTCAGTCTGTCCATGAAGGCCGAGTAGAGACTCGCGTGACAACGTCCCAGACCTACACTCCCTCACATCCATGCAAGCGTCCCCCTTATCGCCACGTGAACACAGATGCCACACATGCAAACCAAGATACACACGCGAGAGACACCCCCCCCACGCATTTCAGATGCACACACACGTTGCTCCAATGGACCTGGGAGAGACGGTTCACTCTGTGCCGCGGCCGGGCCAACACTCGCACGACGCCTCGTTCCAGGCCGTGACATGCGTTTGCGAGGCCTGTTCGCCAAGTGACGCAAATCGGGTGAACGACACCAACTGGTGTGCTCGCCCACAGCGAACCTTACAGATGGCGAAAAAAAACCAACGCGCGCCTGCACAGAGCTGCTTGTGTAACCATGTTAACAGGCGAAACCGGTGGAAACGAGGCCAGACCGGCTGAAGTGTCTCGGATAGTCCGTTGGCGAGCGTGCTCACAAAGACGGCGGATATTCACATCCCCCCTTCCCTCCAATCCAATTCCTTTTTCCCCCCTCCTTTAAATCTAGATATCCTCACTCGGTACATCATTATTCATATAGCTCTGCCCAACAAAAGCAACGACATGGTCCATTAGAGATGGAGGGCCGCGCTTTCCCTCGGAAAGGTTGGTCGTAGCTCACAACCACTTTCAACTAGCAAATTGCGGCGTCCTCCGTCTGTGGCTCGTTCACCGTGATAATCAGCGGGTGCTCGCCTGCACATGGGGGTAATTTGCCATTTTAAGGCCCGTCTATGCCTCTCGAAAATTGTCAGGGCCTCGTTTAAAAACATAATCAGCGGTGAAGACAGAGAGGTAGGGAGTTTGTAAGCCCTCGTCACGAGTGGCATGATGGAGAGAGGGATGAGGACTCTATAGAGAGGCCCGTGTATGAAGCCACGTCGGCACCAAATACACTCCATGGCGCCGGTCTGCAACAGCACACCCGGGGGCCTTTAAGGTACCCGATGGGACGGTGCTCGGGGGTCCGTGCATCACAAACAGCAACAAGGAGACGTGCACTGGAAAGTGAGCCGAATGGGATATGATGAGAATTGGCCTGGTGGCAGAATGTGGCGTGTTTGCATTCTGGATGTTCATTAATATCAACCGTCCTCGTAAAGAAGATTATTAATTCATAATTATTGTTATTTATATCTTGTTATTCCATTTTAACTCTGTTGTCCTCTCAGGGCAGTGTTCTGTAAATTCTCTTGTATTCTGTCTTGATGCATGCTCAATAATCCAGGTATGGAAATCACAAAAAAGAGGTGAATCAGTTCAACTGGACCAGAAGTTTATAAATGTTATTTATTCCATTTTATTTTATTTGTCATTTATATACAAACTTGTAATTCAGTTGAACTGATTCACCTCTTTTTGTGTCTTGTATTCAGTTAATACAACATCTCTTGGACATCTGTCCATCTTGGGAGAGATCTTCCTTCGTGGCTCACCCTGAGCTTTCTTCCAGTTAAAGGGTTTTAAGGGAGTCGTTCCTTATCCCATGTGAGGCTCTAAGGACAGGACGTTGTGCTAAAGCCCACTGAGGCCCATTAGTCACTTGTGATGATGGACTATAAATATAAAACTGACTTGACTTGATGGCAAAGGCTCACTGGACAGGAGGAGGAGGGGGATGATAGTCATGAAGTACATGTTTGAGCCCTGCAGAAACAACAGGGTAATCAAGGAGTGGTGGGCAAAATGGGCTTTTTTCCAGTTTATCAATCTACCGGCAGGTGATTCAGCCTTTTTTTCCTCTGCCCACCACATCATCCACGGCTGTATTGACAGTGTTCAGAGGTGGACGAGAGGCAGGAGGTACATGTTGGCTGGAATCAAACAGGCAAGCATCTGTTCATCGTGTCGCCGCATTTTTTTCTGAATACAAAACAAGACTGGGCCCAGCGTGAGTAGAGCAGCGGTTGTCAGGGGGAAAGGGAAAAACAGAGAGAGAGAGAAAAACACCAGCAGATCAAAATGATGCCTGCCTGGCAGTGAACGCCGACTCCCAGGAGGCAGCAGCTGTACAGCTATGGCTATTGATACGGCTTTTCTCTGCCAGGTCCAGTATTCTGGTGAGAGTCGCCTACCGGAGCACCAAACACCACCCGGCCCTTGTTTTTAACCAACGCTGCCCTCTATTTGGACCAATGGTGATCCCGTCGTGCCTCATCGTGAGCCAGTGTCTGTGGTGAGGAGCACGAGGCTCTGGGAAGACTGTGTGAAGAGCCTACCATGTAAAAAGTGTGTCCTGATTAGCATCATACTGAATGGTGTTGCTCACAGACATGGTTTCAAGCTCATCAACATTCTGTTCTTTTTTTTTAAATTGGATTCATTATGAGATCCCATTACAGCCAGAGTGCAGAACTTTTACATGACCGAGTGCGAGTGATATTCCATCCCTTGGGAAAACCAGTAAATATGGTGGTGATGATGATGATGAAGCCTATCAATGCCAGGTGAACCTCTCTGTATCTTTCACTATATCCATCCATCCATCCATCATCAACCGCCCATGTGAAGTCAGGTCACGGGGTCATGCTGCTGCCTACCCCAGCACCCATTGGGTGAAAGGCAGGGATACTCCTGAAATGTTGCCATTCCATCTCAGGAGTAAGGCTTAAGGTGGAACACCTTTCCTGACGCCCTGCAATGGGTTTGAACCCACAGCCCCTGGCTCATTAGTTCCCAAACTGCACGGTCTACCACTGAGCTACAGCAGCCCCATTTCTCACTGTACCAGAGTTTTGAGGCTGCGTTCCTGCTCTTGCGTGCTGATGAAAGTGATGCGTTCCAACTACTTCAAACGGTCATTAAACTAGAAAAGTGTTTTATAAGAACAAGTCCATTCACCATTTTACATCGCCCACCGATGATCGATTTGTCAACGCTGATCTTCCATGTGATAAAAGCATTCACATGCCCAAGATTGGCTTCCCTTCAGGGCTTTATGACACAAAGCTTCTGGACTTGGAAGCTATGGCAGAAAACCCTCAGAAGCATCCGAGGGTCTCTGATGGTCCAGAGCAAAAAGGAAACTGTGCTCAGAGAAAGACTTCAGATCCAAAAAACCAGAAAGGGAAAAAGCCATCAACAGGGAGGACAAACATGGATTGGCTGCACACTAGTGCAGCTTTTCCAAGTTGGAGAGCATTGAAAGAAAAGAAGTAATTACTCTCACTGCCAGAAGGGGTAGACAAACTTCCGCACTCCCGAATTAAACACTCCATCAGAGAAATAAGCACTCTTGACATATGAGCAGGATAATGAGCTTCCTCCCTAATCGGGATTGATTTCATTTACATGACATTTACCTCTCCATTCAATCAACAGCCTTTGTATGGGACAAGGTGGGCCTCCGCTCCCTTTAGAAATTACACAGGGATCATTATTTCCCCAATTGATTGCCCGGTATTAGTTTATGCTGGCTGGCACACTTGGCTGTCATTGCTCACGGACCTCTCTGCTGTGTTGACAAAGCTGCCATCGATCACGGCAGGGGTGCCGCCATTATACATGCCCCAATTGTACAGGCCTGAGACCCCGCGTCCATCAAGGTGCCACTCTTCTCTGTGCTGATCCACTGTCTCAGTCACATCGATTTCCCATTACTGTGTCATTGTGGCACCCTCTTCAAGCACATCTCCTGTAATGTACAGCCTCTCACC
>OMLC01042751.1:0-16894 GCA_900302585.1 Regalecus glesne | reverse complement strand
CCCCCCCCCCCCCCCCCCCCAAAAAATAAATAAAAACAACACCAAAGCTCAAGGACACACATAAATGTATGCTCACATGAAGTCTGCAGTATGGGGCTGCAGTGCCATCTGGTGGTACCATCTAGTACCAACAGCCACTGTTCTTCTTGGACTTGCCTATTCTGATGCTTATAATTGTAAAGAGGGGGAAATTCTGCTCTGAAAACAAGGATGGGAACATTTATAGCTGGGATGAAATAAACATGATTTGGCATGCTAAACTGGAATAGTTAATCATCTCACATACTGAAAAAGGAGATGCTGAGACCAAATTTGGACCACAGAGTCTAAAGTCTGCTTGAAGATATGAACCAACAATTCCTGCTAATTTACAACTAAAGGAATGCCATTAAGTGCCACAAATGAGGGAATATTTTGGTGGCATTTTTATCATCATAAATTATATGAATATGATTTCTGCAGTTGAGCAAAGATAAAGATAAAATGATCTGATCCACCGCTAAACAGACAAAAGCTTTGCTCAAAGGACGAGTGTGAATAAAGAAGGAAGGATTCCCTTATCAGTCCCACAAGGGGAAATTTGGATTTCTCTGCATTTTTGACCCAACCTATTGTATAGGACCAGTGAGCTGCCAACATATGACGCTCGGGGAGCAGTTAGGGGTTAAGTGTCTTGCTCAAGGACACCTCGACATGCTGTATCCAGGACCGGGGATCGAACCTGCAACCATCCGATTGCCAGGTGACCGCTCTATCCACTGAGCTATGTCACCCCTAGATTGTGGAGCTTCATGTCAGGTCATGGTCAACTACTTATTTGAAGTCAGGACATGGATTTGCTGGCACCTATGCCAGCACTCACAGGGTGGAAGTTGAAAAATTACTGTGGACAGGTCACCAGTCAAGTTAATTTAGTTCATGTATCCATGAAGGAAAATTCTCTCCTCCTCCACAGGGGAGTCAGAGTGTCTAGTCAGCCATAAAGCAAGAGTCCTTCCCCGGATGCTGCAGCTGCTCCTGTACAATAGAACAGGTTAAATGAGGAGGAATACAATCTTTGTGGGAATACAATGACCAAACAGAGTGGCTATCCTTTTCTTTTCACTGGAACAGTTAGTGGCTCCTTGCTGGTGGAACGACCTTCCCATTGCAGTCAGAACACCAGAAACCCTGACTATCTTCAAGCGCAGATTAAAAACTCATCTCTTCCGCCTGTACCCTTCCTCCTCTCCAGCCAGTCCTAGCTCTAACTCCTAGTTTTAGTCAAATTCCTTTTCTTCTTTTTGATGTACTCGGTTTAGCCAAATGCAATCTTGTTAGTTTATTTTGGTTGGAGTGTTTTAGTTGATGTTGGGTCGGAGTCTTATGATGGCACTAGGATTGTTATCTAGCTTCTAGTGTTGCTCCGGTATCTTTTGTACCTTGACCCTATGCACTCGTTGTCTGCCAAATGCCTTTAATGTAATGTAGTGCCATCACTTCTACAGTGTGGGTGCCTGTACAAATGGCCTGCTACTCCTGCCACCTTGTTTTGACCATGAGTGCATGTTCTATGTCTAAATGTCTGAAAATCCACCTTAGTGTTTTAATCAATACGTTGAGTTCAGAAAAGTACTCGAAATTGTCTTAGCCACAGATCTACAACAAAGCTGAATTACACTTGGACGACTGCATGAGCCTCGGTGGCTCAGTCGGTAGAGGGCATGACTGGGACTAAGGCATTGCGGGCTCGTTTCCTGCCGTGTAGCTCTGTAAAATGTGAGGTGTTCATAGTAAATCACTCTGAATGGTTGCTAGACTAGAAAAGTGTTGTCTACGAACAAGTCCATTTTCTGTAAACTTTCAACTAATGTAATGCTTTATTTAGCTCATTTGAAAGAATGATGATTAAGGTAGGTAAAGCTGGCTCTATATATTAGGTACTTCGATGCCTTGTAGTATTTCTGGGTATGTTCATGATCAACATTTGGAGAGAATCGTGTATTTCAAACCTTGCAGATTTGATGCTTGCATTTCCCACAACTTTTTCTGGGTGGTGGGTTTTGGAAATGTACTAAAGGATGCATCTGCAGTCCTTTAGTAGAGAGGTTTATTTTACATGTCACGATTAGTCCCCATGTTGAGGGAGGGACAGGGACTTAGCGGGAACTCGAGAGATTAAGGCCAAATGTGCTTCCTAACCCTGTGCAGTGGATTCAAACTCGCTGCCTCTCCCTCATCCATTCCCAAAACTTGCGCTCTACCACTGGGCTACCGCAGCCCCCTGCAATGTGCAATCCTTCAGTAAAAAGCAAAATTACATATCTAATATCAAATTCTTTCATTGTTTGACCACAATTTATATTGCTCAACTTAATTAGGCCATCTTAGCCTATCTGTCACTAAAACAGGCAAAAGCTAGCCACTAAAATTGACTATATACACGAAGCCACTTTATTTGGTGATTGTATTCTTACAATGAAATTTATCCTCTGCATTTGACACATTCGATTGTATAGGAGCAGTCAGATGTGGCTTCAGAACCTTCCTCAAAGATACTTAAGCACACGTTCTGAAAGAGCTGGGGATCGAACCAGCAACCTTCCAATTACTACAAACCATTCTACCTCCTGAGCCATGCTACCTTTGTAAACCCTAGTTTTTTTTACTTAATGTTATTCATGAGGAAATTGATTTATTTCTTAGGGGTGGTATAGCTCAGAAGGTAGAGTAGGTTCAATGATAGATAATAGGATGCAGTCAGGAAAAACCCAGGTCATACATAGAAATACAGTTAAGTGTATGGATGGCATGTCTGGCAGCTTTATTTACCTGGGCCTCTCTTATCCCAGCCACACACCATGGTTCCCATGCTGAGCCCCATTCCCTTGTACTGGTACACCATGTTAGCCAGCAGTTTAGAGGCTGCTGCCACTGATATTCGCTCCTTGTTGCGAAGCTCATAGATGCGACATTGGCGGGCCAACAGGCGCTCCCAAAAGCTACAGTCTGCAGCTCCTCCAGCCATTGTGCCCAGCAGGTAGGGGTTGATCTCAATTACTTTCTTCACTGTCTGAGAGGCAATGTAGGAGCCGGCAGTAGCTCTGGAGTCCACAGCAACAATGACACCATGGTCAAACTAGAAGACAGAAGGGAATTGGAGAACATCAAAACATGATTAATGGGGTAGGTTCTTTTGAGTTCACAGAATAAGTTTTGCTTAACTTGTCCTAGTTTAGATTCGTCGGCCAAGTACCTTTGCAACTAGGTATTCCAACCAACAGACAGTATGTCTAAAATTGTAGAAGTGGCTTTTTTGGTAATTTTGGTAATATATCATTTAGAAGAAGCTCTATTAATTTTTCCTTATACATACATAAAAATTAGTTCGCTGCATTTAACCCAACTTAGGAGGGAGCAGTCAACTCAGTCGGTGTCCACTCCCAAAACCTGGAAACTAATCATGACACGTAAAAATGGACCTCAAATTGTATAGGAAGAGGCAGTATTGATCAGGTTGTAGGGTGGCCATCTAGATAGCACTTCCATCCCCAGCCCCTGCAGAAAGCATGTCAAACTGTCCTTGAGCAAGATGCTTAACCCCCAACTAGTCAAGCTCTTGAGTTGGAATAGCGACTTGACCGGAGTGTTTCACCACCTTTCACAGAAAGAATGCTGGGACAAGCTCCAGCATAATTCCAAAACCCAATTTTTAATAAGCAGTTGACAACTAATGGATATTATGTTGAGGTAATGAGCAGTTGCAGCACCCAGGGACCAACTCCAGGTATTTTTCCTATTACCTTGCTCAGGGGCACTGGGAAGAGTATTAACCCTCACATGCATGTCTATTTGAAGGTTGAAGGAACCAGAGCACCGAAAGAAATCCAAACAGACAAGGGGAGAACATGCCGAGTCCACACAGAAAAGACCTGAGATGTGATTTGAACCCAAGACCTTCTTGCTGTGAGGGATTAGTACTAACTGCTGCACCACTGTGCTGCCATCACACCTTACCTGCCAGATTTAGTGGATAAAACCTCACACAAAGTGAGGTCAGATAGGTGAATTAGTTCACATAAGGCTGGTATTTAGGATCAATCTTGAAGTCAACAGATTAAAACATAAGCAGAAGATTTGATAGATAGCAATCATATGATAGGTGCGGCACAGCTCAGTGGGTAGAGCTTTCGTCTGGCAATCGGAATATTACAGGGTTGATTCCCGGTCCGGCACATAGCATGTCAAGGTGTCCATGAGCAAGACCCTGAACCCCTTACGGCTAGCTTGATCCATGTCGCTCTTTTAAATGGAACTGGTAGTGGAGCGTCTGCTAAATACCTTAAACGAAATGTATGTAATATTGTAGCAGCACATAAAGTAGTGGTTGAGGATAACTTTTTGCCAAATAGTCATAGTTAAGTGTGCATGTCAAGTGAATTTGTAAAAGACCAACTCGAATAATAGAGGTGGCGAAACAAAGTAAAAATTTGATTCGCGTTACCACAGAACAGTGAAATCAGTAAAAAGTTAAAAGAAATTAAATTATCGACTGTATGTATAAGATGGACACAAGGAGAGGAACATTTTGCAGTGTTCAAGTAACTACAAGCGCAATAGCCGGCACTTTTGGTAGTATTAGCAGATTCACGGCCCAGAAGACGCAAGTTTTTAACTCTTGACAGAACAAGATATTTTATCAAATAACAAACGCATCACACGTGACAGGCAATTGTTCGCTGTAGTGTGAATTACTCACTTTGAATGCTAAGGTTGTCGTTCCGTGGAGAAATTCTATTTTCCTCTCGGGGCCTTCCTCGTCCGCGGGAATAAGTCCAGGTTTAACAGAGAAACTGTGCTCGTCTCCCGGTGTGGGTGAAAATCCAAGAGAAGTCTCTCCGAGATCACCACCAAAAGCAAAAGATTTGTAGTTATCGAATGAAAAATCCGCAGAATCACTCTGTAACACACTAGAAAGCGCCATCTTTGAAACAGTGTGATGAGTAAGCGACTTCCGCCGCTTACTTGGACACATAAGCTGTGGTGAAAAAAGACAGCGCCCCCACCGGTACAGAAGACAACGACTGACTTCAACAAAACTGATTAGACACAAAGGTCAAAATACCTCAATCAGGTCATCTAGACATGTTTTAAACATATAAATATGTTTTTAAAAAACATGAGGACATTTCAAAATTCATCTGAATGTCATCCTCAGCTCTCAGTCCAGTATGTGACCCACCCAGCTCACTTTAATTTCATTTTAATGTCATGTTTTGTTTTAAACATATCTCCAGATGACCTGATTGAGCTATGTTTTGTCCTTGCTGACTACCTGGATTATTAAGCCTGAAAGATGATTAGACTCCTGTTTTATTGCTTCCACTTTTCTTTCCTGAAGCTGAAATCCATAATTGTGCTCCTCTTTATGGAGAATTATATTGCTAATTATGTATTGAATATATTTGAATGTGTCCCTTCCTCTGGTAACGAGAACGAGATAGGACAGCCATTGTGGCCGGTGTGCCTTCAACTCAGCCATGATGAACTCCTACCCTTGTAAGAATGATATCCTCTGACCAAAGCTAACACAGACAAGCTAACTTATAATAAACTATATCAAAGAATATTGAGACAATTTTCCTATAATGTTGGCTACGTAATTAGTCCATTACCCTTCCAACGGAACCATCGTGTTTCTAGGCTAATTCCTTTTTTGAGTAGGGAGATATTAGCAGGAGCACCACTGTTTATCCTAACGGTACAGCATCCAAGAGGGTCTCCAACTGTGGTAGAGATGCCTGTTAGAATAAACGTGCCTGATTCTGTGGTCTAGATGTATAAATCCATGATTTATTAATGACAATTTCTGAGAAAAATCACAGTTTACATTACACGACACCATTTAGCAAATCAAAAATGAAGGTTTTTCTAAATCCCTCCAATTCAAATATATCAAGTCCGGTAGAAAGCATGTCGAGGTGTCCTAGAGCAAGACTCTGAACCCCTGACTGCTCCCTGAGCGCCACATGGTGACTGCTCCCGTACAGTGTGATGGATTTAAATGCAGAGAATTACAAATGTCCCCTTGTGGGACTGATGAGTGAATCCTTTTTTTTACATGCTTTCTGAAGGAACTGGGGATCGAACCACCGATCTCCGGATCACTAGACAAATGCACTACCTCCTGACCTATCCCACCTCATGTGAGCCATATAGCATGAGAACAGACCGATCATGAGACAGGGAGACTTGAAAGTACCATCACGCACCCACTCCACCACATGTTCACAGAGTCAAAGGAAACGGCACAACAAGTTCAGCCTCTCAGGCCCAAACGTGAGCTCTGTTCAATCCACATGAACTAAGAAAGACAGCCACTTGCATGGATGAACCAGTGCTTCAGCTCTTTAGCAGCAAATGGAAGGTTAGAAACATAACAGGGCCCTCATAGACAGGCTCCAGCTCACCGGGCCTTCAGCCGGCCCACACTGTGATTCCTCCACGAGGACAACAGACCAGGAAGAGGAGGATAATCCCGACTAACGACCGTCTGCGGTTCTCCTCCTTTCTTCCACCCCCTCTGCTATCCTCTGCCTCTCTCTGTGATATGCGTCTCGGAGGTCCTCCCTCTTTCTGCGCGTCCATCCTCGGGCGGTGACATGGAAAAGGTCCACGCTGTTCCCCGAGTACGCGTCCCTGTGAGTGGCTCTGAGCACGGCCTCCCTGGCCAAAGAGATGGCCTCTTCTACACTCAGGCTCCAGCTCAGCTCTGCATCCATGACCGCATAAGCGTACGGTGACCCTGAGCCGATGGAGAAGACGTCCCCCTGCAGCCGGGTGCCGTCACTGCACACGTATACCAGCTTCGGCCCACCCACAGGGGAAGATGAGGGACTAATGGACTTGTCCGCTTCAAGTGACCTCCCTGTTTGGCTTGGTTCAAGGTCAACCGTATCTGATGGCTCCACCGCCCGGTGCCACCTCTGACCTTCCACCACATCCCAACCACACAGCGTGAGCGCCACACACACGTCCGTCCCTTTGAAAGACTGCAGCATGAAGGACAGGAGCTTGGCAGTGCCGCTTGTGGACAGCCGGTGCTTATGGCGTAGCTGGTAGAGGCGACTCTCTCTCGCCAGAAGACGCTCCCACAGCATGCAGTCCGCACCGCTGCCAGAGGAGGTGACGACTAAATGGGAGTGGAGGGGAGTGATTTTATCCACAGCTGGACAGGCAACAAGCCCTCCAGCGCTGGCACGGGTGTCCGCAGCTGCAATGACACCCCCCTGGAAGATGAACCCCAAGGTTGTGGTGCCATGAGACAGAGGGAAAGGCCTCCGGACTGCTGCTGAGCCACTGGATGGAGAGAGAAGGCCTGAGGTTGGCATAAGAAAGTGGAGTGGGGCCCCATCGTCTCTCTCAGAGAGAGTTGACCTCCTCCATCCAACACGCTGGGGGTCAGTGGTGTTGAAGGTCGAGTTGGTGTCGTCTGAAAGCAGACAGAGGGAGGCAGTGGATCGCCTGCAATGAGGCCCATCCTTGAATCCACAAATGTCCTCCAGCGCCATCGCGGTGGCGATGGTGATCCTCTTAAATCTTAAATCTCCAACAGTCTCTCCTGGAGGTTTTACTCGAGCTCACACAAAACCTAGCAGTGCATTGAGTTCTCTGACCCGACCAGACAGCAGCCCCTTATATAGTCCTCCATGTGAGCAGAGGCAGGCACACACAAGGCTTCATCCACATCTCAGTGAAACTGATCCTCAGAGAAGCCAAACAGAGATGTGCTGAGACAGCTACACAGCCCTCGGCCAGGCGCGCTCTGGCCACGCATCAGTTTCACATCAGTGGCTGGAAGAACGCATTTCATCCATTACTGGAGAATGTCTGCAGTTTTTTTTTCCTTTTCTTCAGGTGTTCACGGTGAAAAGGCTTCAGTTCTATTTCTCAGGTTACATTATGTATGAATGGAGACAGTTTTACGTATACAAATAAGGTGATTTGTCAAGAAAAGTGCTACACACCATTGAAAACCAATGATGCTGACTTTTTCTGATGTGATTCTGATGTAATTCTATACTTCTAATTCTTCATCAACGGTAAACTAATGTTCAATGATCTCTTCTGTTCTGCGTGTAAATGTTTTGATCTGTCTCTTTCTTTAGACTGAAGAAGTCACCTGGCGAGTGATGAAACGTTTCCAAATAAACTTCTGATCCAGTTGAACTGATTCGCCTCTTTTTTGTGATCTCTTTCTTTAAGTAGCCTAAGCACTTTGAGCTATATTTCATGTATTATTATTATTATCATTATTATCATCATCATCATCCTCATCATCATTGGTAGCAGTATTTTGATGTAGGCGTTTCCCATTGAGTTGCATTGTTTCCATGGTTCATCTGGATGAAGCAAGCTACGTGTAAAAGTATCGTGATAAATAACGGGATGTGCAACCGGATTACTTCAGACGCCATTTTGGGTCTGCTTCTCAGCGCTGCGAAAGAGACGGTCCCCCTCTTCCTCCGTCACTCACGGCTGCATCATGGCGTCCGCCAGCACCGGGAGCAGGGTATCCTGCGGGAGAGACTTAAATAGTGTGCCGGAAGTCGCCGATACGCTAGCCGCGGTCGCCAAACTCGGGTAAAGAGAGTGCTGCAGATTGTACGAGATGTTGTTGTTGTTGTTTTTTACCTCTGACCCGGTTTGGCCCGGTGTTGTCATCCCTACACGTGATGCTCGCTAGCCTAGCCGGCGAATTAACCAGCACATGTGCTGACCGTCTCTATGAGGTTAATTGGGTTTGTGTTGGGATGGTAACTACGTGGTTTAGGTCTGCTCCGAGCAGCCACTTGCATATACGAACTTATCGCACAGTTTATCTCCTCTCGTTTCCCCAGATTCGACTTCCTGTGCATGCCCCTGTTCCACCCGCGGTTCAGGAGAGAGTTTGAATTGGAACCTGCGAAGACCCGTCCCGGAGCCCAGACCCGCTCAGATCTGCTGCTCTGTGGGAGAGGTTCGTGTTTTGCACCCTGACAGATGATTCTGTACTGCTGTGAATACTGTCCCAGGAATCGACCCACACACACGTCTGTTCTGAAAAGGCTGCTGCAACATCCATTATTCCATTTAGTCTGTTATTATTACAGACGTATTGATTACCTGGTGGGTATTTGTAATGTACAAACATACATTGGTTCCATCCATTAAAGGTGTAGTAAAGCGTTATTATTTCTCTCATTTTAAGCTGAAAACATGCAAAATTGATCCTAGGATGGTTGATAACATTGCCACTATATTAGATGTATTGAAACACAGATACAAATTCATCACATTTGAATGTTAGGTCACTTTCTTACATGGTTGCTTACATATTATCTCCAAACAGCAAGACAGGGGCTAATACATACTACATCAGAGAGGTCCATTTTTACCTGTAACATAATTAGTCTCCATGCTGTGGGGTGGGGTGGAAACGGACTTGGATGGAGCTTGGGGGGATTGAGGCCAGATGTCCTTGCTGACCTCCTGTGGTGGATTCAAACCCACGATATCTGGCTTGTCAGTTCAGAAGCATGTACTCTACCACTGAGCTACCATGGCTCATGTTACAATCAACTCCGTCTGAATTGCCTGTGCACCTGAATGTGAAGTCTAAGTTGACACATGCAGTTCCTAAGCTATTTTTGCAATACATCCAGTGTCACCCACTACCTTTATGTTAAAGATCTAATTCAGATTCACTCCCACTGCAAAGCACAGTAGTCTAATGAGGTACCTCAGATGAGCTGTGTTGGTAAATTTTCACTCCCATGCCACTCTTTCTTTCCTTGCCTTGTTTGTAGAAAACAAGACCATCAACACTTTTTTTGTAATGTGGTGCTAGATGAGCAAAAGGATGATTGTGAAATGGCAGCGGATGACCTCCAACTGATAAACGCATTGTCTCTTACCCAGATTGGAATACACTCATTGTTGGAAAGCTTTCGCCATGGATCGAGGCAGACTCCGAAATCACGTCAGAACGCAGGAACTCGGAGGCTGTAAGCTGCATATTACTCTCACTCCCTTCTATTTGATAGTTACAACCTCCCAGGTTTTTATTATTTCAGTTCTTGTAGACTAGCTGCAACTGATTTTCATAGAGTCTGAAATTCTTTTCTACCTCTCATCCATCTTTATGTTCTCTCTGTTAATCTTTTAAATTACCTTGTCTTGAATCTCAGGCTCTGGTGCAGGAGCTGAACTTCTCAGCCTACCTGGGTCTTCCTGCCTTCATGATCCCTCTTAAAGGCCCTAATTGTGCCAATCTGGCCCGTCTGCTGCTCAACCACATCCAGACCGGACACCACACCTCCAATGTAACAACCAAAGCCCTCAACAAGACCCGAATCTCAGATAGTGGCCAAACACTTTGCAAATCTTGCAATTACGATCAAATCGGCCAAACTTTTCAGCTCTCCAAGGACGACTTCAATCGTTATCTAACTACTGTTTTGTCATTTTTGTTCTATCCAGTTCTGGATCAGCGTCCCACTGATGGCCCCGGAGGACATTCGAGAAGATCTCGTAGAGAATGAGCCAAACAAATGCACTGACGATACCAATGTTGAAGAGAAGACCTGGGCCTGGTCAGTCTAGTGCCAGTGTACTTCATTATAGTAGTCACAGCAGAAGAGTTCTGCTTAATAAACATCACCATTGATATTGATTTCCCTCTTAAAAACCCTGGCTTATGTGTAATCTGTCTCCTCTATCTCTTGTAGGTGGCACTCGTTCAGGACTCTTTGTGACTACAACAAGCGGGTGTGCCTTGGTAAGATTGGTTTTGTGATTGCCTGACCTACCTTTTTGAGTATGCATGAAGGCATTTCACAAATTGTGGTTGTTGTTTTAATTCTGAAGACATTTACTTTTTGTATTCCCAAAGCTATTGAAGTGGGTGCAGACATGCCCTCAGACTCTGTGATTGACAAGTGGCTCGGCGAGCCAATAAAAGCAGCTGTACTCCCCACCAGTATCTTCTTAACCAATAAGAAGGGCTTTCCTGTCCTGTCTAAGCCACATCAGCGAATAATCTTCCGTCTCTTCAAGGTATGGCATGTCATACCCAAGTCACATGATTCCAGAATAAGGGCTGTTTTTCCTTGCGATGAAATGCCCAATTTGAATTTCCTTTTCCAGCTGGAGTCCCAGTTCATCTTTACAGGCACCAGTCGCCACAGTGAAAAGGACTTCCGTTCATATCTGCAGTACCTGGAATACCTCAACCAAAACCGGCCTCCACCCAATTCTTATGAGCTCTTTGCTAAGGGCTATGAAGACTACCTGCAGTCCCCACTTCAGGTGTGTGTCTGTGGGCATGCCTTGGCTCAAGTGGGATGTGTGTCTTGCTGTTTTTTCTGTATGGGATGTTCTTTTTTATTTGTGCGTTACTGACTTTTCTCTCACTCCTCTTAGCCTCTAATGGACAATTTGGAGTCTCAGACATATGAAGTATTCGAGAAGGACCCTATTAAATACTCACAGTACCAACAGGTGAGATGGTCCAGTGTAAACTGACTGTTGCCATTGCTAAAACATTTCAGAGCATCAGTGGTAGATGATGTGCTTTGGGGACTGCCGAGCCAGAGGCTGCAGGTTCGAACCCACCTCAGGGCGTCAGGAGGGGCGTCCTGCCTTAATCTGCCCCCAAGCTCCATCTAAGTCTGTGTTCACTCCCATAACGTGGGGACTAATGGTGACATAAAATGGAGCCCACATTATGTGACAATGTTGCTAGTGTACCTGCAACCTGACTATACCAGTCATTATGCCTCTTGACAGACATTTATACAAAGTACACATTACAAAACTGCCTCTTAAACTCATGCTGCTGAGCTACACAGACCTTGGACCACGTAGATTATCTTTATCTGCATACAAGCCCTGGTGTATGTCTGTATAAGATGTTATCGTCAGTGTTGACCAGACTGTCTTGTCTTGTGCCTGCAGGCTGTCTACAAGTGTCTACTAGACAGAGTTCCTGAGGAGCAGAAGGAGACTAACGTACAGTGAGTACCACTTCTCTAGCCCCAGTGTTGGCGCTTCATTTCAAAATGGTGTCAGTGGCAGGAAACGGTGGACTTTCACATTCTGACATATAGAAATAGTTTTTATGCCAGATCTTTTATGGTATATTGTGTGTAATTACTTTGTAGAGCAGTTGTAAAACTTTTCCCATAGTGATGCTTAGGAAATACAGGTTAAGGTAAAATATATTGTGCTGTACCTGTGCCACAGGGTGTTGATGGTGCTGGGGGCAGGTCGAGGTCCTCTGGTCAATGCATCCTTGCGCGCTGCCAGGGAGGCAGATAGGAAGCTGAAGGTCTACGCTGTGGAGAAAAATCCCAATGCTGTTGTCACGTGAGTGGATATGGCTCATGTTTTTTTTTAAATATATTTGCTCATCCACTAAAGAGAGTATATAAATGGAGTTGTGAGAACAGAACTTTCTGCTCATGTCTTGGGCTGTTTGATTTCAAGGAGAACTTAATTTTAAGTAGCTGTTCTAATTATATGTTAACTCCTTCCTCTTTCATCTGTTTCTATCTGCGGATATCTCGTGTCTCTGACTCTGTGTTGATCAGTGAATTCACTGAGAATGGATTGCTAATGATAGCACCGTGAATCACGCATCACTCACAACTGCTGTCTGGCCTTCTCAATGTCCCATTCACAAAAGATATCACCCTAATGATATTACACCGCAAACATGCCCATAAAGTGCTGCAGCTGAGTGCAATTATCCAAGTGCCGAAGTACAAATGCTGGCTTTCGGCAGGGCCTTGGTGAGCTTCGATCTCGGAGGCTTGCTGTCCATCTTGTTTGTGTAGGTTTAGCAGCTGCAAAACCCATGCAGCCCTTTCATGTGATTTCCAGCGAGTGTTCTGTCTGGGTGATTGTCATTCGAGGTGCTGTTTGGTTTTGATGTACAAGTCACGACAATACTGCCAGTACTGGACTATATTGCTCCGTCTGTACCAGGGGACCCAATCCTTGGGGTGAACCAATTTCTGGCACTCCTGTTGTCAGGGAAACCAAACAGACTCTGGCAAAGCAGATGGAACAATGTAGAGCCAACACGTCAGGCCGGGTCTCTGCAGTCTACACCCACATGCA
Organism: Regalecus glesne; assembly: GCA_900302585.1. Classification (NCBI taxonomy): domain Eukaryota; kingdom Metazoa; phylum Chordata; class Actinopteri; order Lampriformes; family Regalecidae; genus Regalecus; species Regalecus glesne. The sequence goes on along the minus strand of OMLC01042751.1, from coordinate 3,751 downwards.
GGCCAGAGGCCACTCTTTCAAGGATGAGGATGTGCATGTTCTTGATGGGGAGGAATGCTGGTTTGAATGGGGAGTCAAAGAGGCCATTTATGTGAAGAGGGGACCACCATCCCTGTACTGAGGGGGAGGCTAAAAGTACATCTTTCACCACCTTACAATGCTGACTGCAGTTATTCCCCAATCCTTTGTGAATAGTACTCATTACCATTGCTACTAATTAATCGTCATGCCATTTTGCATAAATTGAGTGGGACTACTGCTGACGCAGGATTTCGCCCTGTCACAGGTTGGAGAATTGGCGCTTCGAGGAGTGGGGTGACCAGGTCACAGTGGTGTCATGTGACATGCGTGAGTGGGAGGCACCTGAGAAGGCTGACATCATCGTCAGCGAGCTGCTCGGGTCATTTGGAGACAACGAGCTTTCCCCAGAGTGCCTAGACGGAGCGCAGCACTTCCTCAAAGGTGTGAGGGAGTCGTGTTCAAAGGGATTTCCTGCATTTACTGCTGCTGTTTTCTGAAGAATCACAGCACATGCAGGCAGACATGAACTATGTTATTTGACTCGCAGCAAGTCAAGTGAAAATGAATCTTGTCATGCTCGATTAAAGCTCATTAGAGCTCTCGATGAAATCTCATGCTTTCCATGCGTCTTTGCGTTTCAGCCTTGCTTTCTCTTTCCCTTTTGTGCATTCCCAGAGGATGGATTGAGCATTCCCTGTTCCTACACATCTTTCCTCGCTCCCCTGTCCTCCTCGAAGCTTTACAATGAGGTGCGAGGATGTCGGGAGCGTGACAAAGACCCCGAGTGCCATTTTGAGATGCCCTATGTGGTGCGCCTACACAACTTCCACCAGTTGGCGGAGCCCAAGGCGTGCTTCACCTTCACTCACCCCACCACAGGTAGATTAACTGTACACCCCCACACAGGTCTGAAAAGCTGGCCTGTGGTACACCTTGAAAGTGACACGTGACCGATTTGCCTCTTGTCCTTGCAGATATGAACAACAACCGGTATCAGTGCCTAAGGTTCTCAGTGGGTTGTAATTCGGTGCTCCATGGCTTCGCCGGCTACTTTGAGACCACACTCTACAAAGATGTCACACTTAGTAAGTCTTCCAAAGACGGGCCTGATGCTTGGATTTGGGTCGGATGCTACTGTGGATGCCTGTAATCTTCATGTCTGTGTTGCAGGTATCAAGCCAGAGACACATTCTCCTGGAATGTTTTCCTGGTTCCCCATCCTTTTCCCCCTCAAAGTAAGCTCACCCACCTTCACCCTTTAAATAATAGGTTTGTACTGGACTGTTGGTTTCACAAAGGGTGGCATAGCTCAGGAGGAAGGACTCTCATCTGGTGGTCCGAGGATTGGTGGTCCGATCCCCGGTTCCTCCAGAGAGCGTGTCATGGTTTCCTTGAGCAAGACACTGAACCTCCAACTATTTGAGCCCTGTGATGGAATGGTGACATGTCCAGGGTGTTTCTCTGCCTTAAGCCCAATGAGCACTGGGATAAGTGGCCGATGATGGCTGGGTGGATGGTTGTTGTTGTGGGGTTTTTTGGGGGAGGGTGTTGAACTTAAAAACATGTTCACAAGTTGAACAGATTATGTTTAACTGTATTCATTGATTCACCTGCTCTTCCCACCTGACAGCAACCCATCCCCATTACACGTGATGACGATATCATGGTGCGGTTCTGGCGCTGCAATAACGGGAAGAAAGTGTGGTACGAGTGGGCCGTCACTGAGCCCTCCTGTTCAGCCATCCACAACTCAGCGGGGCGCTCCTACACCATCGGCCTGTGATGAGGCACAAGGCGATACACCCACCCACACACTGACTTGCACACATTTTTACAGACTCTTGGCAGAAAAATTTAAGTGGATGTTGTCCAGCTCATGTTTTTGAATTGAGTTAACCTGGACTTTTTGCTATGAGGCCTCAAGCCTCCGCTGACTGAGTGGGAACCACCAGAATGCATTCTTTTGAATTTGCCATGTAGGCGTTGATTGGATAAACATGATTGGAGTCTAGTTGTGTGAATTTGACCAATGGGTTGAGTCTTGCAGATGTTAACTACCAGTGGATTATCACTCATAAACCAAGTTCCTGGTTGTTGTTGTTTTTTAAGGTTATTTTGAGGTTGTGGTTTTTTTCCTTACCGTTTCTCATCAGGCACCACTGCAGCCACACACACACATTCAGACAGGACCTCTGCTTTACCAAGCACGCACTCCATTTTCCAATAAAACTCCAATAAAACCCTCTCCGTGACCCATGATTGGGGAGTCGTGATGCATGCTCAGTGATCCGGGTAAGGAAGTCCCAGAAAAGGGGAATCAGTTCATGTGGACACAAGTTTAATGGAGAGAAACATCTCATCACTCATACAGGTGACACCTTCAGTCTGAGAATCCCCACCCTTATAAACAACACAGTTACATGATGAGCAAAACCAACCATGGTTTCACATCCATGTTAACCATTAACTGGAGTTTCCGTGGTAGCGCGGTACTGTTCACAGAGGATTGGGAATAGTTGTGATCACAGCATTGTAAAATGATGACACGTGTGGATCAGGTCAACCCCCCACCCCACCCCGGCACAAACGGGAATACAGTGTATCCCGTTAAGTGCTGGGAAGAATGAGGTGACTTTTGCATCAGGAAAACTAACCAGAGGATGACACAACACAGCAGAGCCAACATGTCCGCCCAGGACTCTCCATCCAGCCATCTGCAGACCAGTGGCCACTCTCAATGATGAGGATGTGCACGTCCTTGATGAGGAGGGACGCTGGTTTGAAGTCAAAGAGGCCGTTTGTCTAGAGAGGGGAACTAACACGGAGGCCTGAGAATACACCTGTCACCATCATGCTGTGGTTCCAGCTATTCCCCAAATCCTGTGGATAATACTCATTACCACTGAATGTCCACCCCATGGCCAACCTGCATATGAAACCACGGTTGATTTGGGTCGTCCTGCTACTGTATTGTTCATGAGGGTGGGCTCAGGCTGAACACGTCACCTGTAAGAGTGATGAGACATTTCTCTCCATAAAATGCTGTTTGTTCACATGAACTGATTCACCTTTTCTGTGACGATTGGGAAGGATGAAAGTTGGACACTTCCAACCATGTAACTTGATTTTACCTTGGGCTGTGTGTTCTGTTAGTCTGCTTCTAAATGTCTGAAATAAAGGAGAAGACTCAAAGGCACCCTGTGTCTTCCGTCATATTATACAGGGTCAATAGTTCCGTAGGGGTTTGTTGTGTTGCTCCAAGGTTTGTAAAATTTTCCAGAATGTCAGACCAATACTTCCACTTCCCTACCTTAAGATAGTTGAGGTGCAATATGTGATTTATCCAGTAGGTGTCCCCCATTAGACCCCATCAAACTAGATCTGCATCAGCAGCTTCCCTGGAGACTTGACCTACCATGCATTAAACAGCAGGGAGGTAACCTGCATAAATTTATAAAAGGCTTGGAAGATGGCCTGCAAGCCCACCATAGTAGTAGTGGTAGCTTTTTCTATTCTCACTGCTCCAAAGACGTTTCTTATTGCCATGAACTACAAGTTTAAACCCCCAAATCACATGGGCACAGTACATGCTCGGGACAATTCTGCAGCCTGAGACAGAAGAAGAAGAAACTTTATGCATTTGTCATTGTGCATATATACAACAAATGTGTTCTCCGTATTTAACCTATCCTATTGTATAGGAGAAGTGTCCAGCTGGAGTGCCCTGGGA
>OMLC01042750.1:0-19956 GCA_900302585.1 Regalecus glesne | reverse complement strand
GTGCTCATGCAAGAGCTAACTGAAAGCATAGATGTGTTGCCTTGGCGGGGGAATATCAGATCTCTTTCCTACTGCTCAGTCTACCTCGCTTGGTTATTTAGGACCAGGCAGTGGTTTCTTCTTTTTTTGCTCCTCAGGACAAAATGAATTTTTAGCCTTTTTATTCTTTTGTTGCTTTTGATTGTATTGCTTTGATTTTTGTTCTTCATGAGGTGAGCTGAGCTGAACCTGTGTAGCTGTTCTTCTCTACCTCCTCCTCTGTCTCTTTTGTTCCTTGGCAAGGTGTGTCCAGGAGAACAGGAACACTCGATTTAAAAGGGGGCATTTTCAGAACAGAAAGAGTGTTTGGAGATAGCCCTGGCCATGCTGGGGCCAGCGAGCCGTCAGGATTGCAGCAGTGCCCTGTTCTGCTTTGGCTGCTGGAATGGCCGAATGGTGGGCTTTTTAGCACGTTAGCATGTGACTAGCTCACAATCAATCACTCACCAGTGGAGTTTATATTTAATATGCCTGTATTATGACATGAGTGAGTGTTGTGTTATACAAAAATGTACTATTACAAGTAAATTTCCATATGCATGCTTGGTACTTTTCATGAGTAACTGGTGAATGCTAGCTTTATCATTGTACTTTGCTGCCTGTCGCTTCTTGCTGGTGATCAATTACTTTTTCAAACAGTGATCTGAGGATGTATGAGTGTTCAGTCGAACTTCAGTCTCTGTGAGGATTCAATTTCCAGTGTCAGTAGCATGGTTATGTATATGAGCACTTGGTATTTTAATCATCATCAGCTGTACACCATCTCATTACCATCACAAGGCTATATGCACAATATGCCATTCCATGTATTTGAGTTGATATATGCCTGGAACATGGATGGGCTTGCCATTACTTGGTCCTTTGGTCCTATCTCAACAGTACAATATACTTCTGTCATTTGCTTTGCTTTTTTTGCTCTCTTTAATGGGTTTTACTGGAGTATTACATAGATGTAAATATACCTATTTTTGACCATTACACTCTGGTTGAGAGGAGAAAAGCTCCAAAACAGCTCTATAAAGTGCTATCCTCAAACCAGAAGCATTCTAGCTTTTTGCACTCGATCCTTTCCGGTGGCCACTACTGCCTACCAGTGGTCTCTGTAAAATACTCTGAGCCTTTGTCACCCTATTGTGTCATAAGCTTCTTCAGCAGAGGAATTAAGCTGTGATGTGTCACGTCTGTCACCTGATTTCCTCCTCTACTTGCTCACTGTTCCTCAATACAGAATTGTTCCCTCAGATATGCGCCTGTGTGCCAAGTTCTTTATGTGCACAAGGAACTTCCTGTGTTTGGGGATTGAATTGAACATTGGGAGGGAGTCTATAGTTTTGGGCTCAGGCTCATCCCAAAACAGTAGCTGAGAAATTGTTGCTTTAATGAAAAGTATTATGAACAGTCTGAGGTACTCCTAGAAGCATATTCATAGGTTTTTAATGGTTTAGAGCCATGACCCAAAGTTAAATGAATACCAGAGGTTTCAGTTGCTAGTTTCATGTGATCTGAGTATTTACAGTCTTTGATTAGGGGGTATGACTTTTAATCATTTTACTAAATAAATAAATGCTGATGGTTGGAAGTGGGAGAAACTGGATTTACGTGATGTGTGTGTGTGGGGTGGGGGGGGGCTGCTTGCATGTGTTTAGCTGAATACATCTGCAGTAAACCCATGTGCTTTTGCTGAGTTGGCAACTTCACACGATTGCACACTCATGAGCTGGCCATTGATAGGAACAAGTGAAGCCAGTGCCACTCCCTATTAGATCAGTCATAGTACCTCACTTAGGTTAAGGGAGACAGCACAAAGAATATGTAATCAGGCCTATAATGAAGTCACTGTCTAGCCTATGTCTTTCCACTTGCACATGCGGTATATATTCCTTCCCATGTTCCATGTACCCAGTGCAAGGCAACATTTCTACAATCATGTAACAGCCTATTCGTTAGTTTCCCTCCGTTTCTACAGATTTTTTTACTGCATAGACCCCATAGATGTGCATTGCTCAGACATAGAGCTTAACAATATTTAGTGACAAATACTATAATAATCGATTTCTCTCTATATATGTCTCTTGCTAGGAACTACAGTGTTTTATTTCACATTGCTCACTGCCTGATGTGTTTTGTTTTCATTTCTAACTTTGACACATCTGTCACGCCTTGCCTTTCATCTCTATTTTTTCCTTTTCTTCATTTCCATCACTCATCCCGCTTCTCTGCACATAAACATTCCCTCCTCTATTTTCAATCTACTTTCCTTACTCCCTGCTCCCCCTGCACACATACTTCTGAAAGCAGGCTGAATCAGGGTATGGATCAGAGACCAGTCTGAGGCGTCATGGTTCCATGTTGTCCCTCACCTCAGCGGCCAGTGCCTTGTCTGCCACGTCCACATCTTCCTTCAAGGTAAAACATTTTCATCAGCGATGGATTTAAGAAAAACCTAACCGAAGCAGTTTTTTCCTACCATCTCTGAAGTTATCACTGTTCAAAAATTATATAGATTTTTTTTCTCCTACCAAATCTGCTCTTATCCCAGGTTGAAGACCCTGTAAGGGCTAGTAAACTATCCCATACCTTTACTCTTTCTATTATTGTAAGGGTTACTCAAGATACGTCTACGATTCACACCACAGTTAAATACATCAATGTTGGTGATGAAAGCATTTTTTATTACACCACTGTTATTAAATGGTACCTGTATATTATAGTCAGGATTATAATTTGCCTGGTTTGTGTAGCTCCCTGCTGGTTTCTTCGAAACGCAAACAATGTTTATTTGATTCTTTAGTAGCTCTTAAAGTTATACCAAGTTATCAAATCTCTTTGCGTCTCTCCCTTTCCATCTTTTTCTGTTTTGTTTTTATCTTGGTGTTCATTTCTATTTTTTCCTTCTCAGAAGGGCCACAGCTTGCGCGAGAAGCTGGCTGAGATGGAGACTTTCCGGGACATTTTGTGCAGACAAGTGGACACACTACAGAAATACTTCGACTCTTGTGCTGATGCTGTTTCTAAGGACGAGTTCCAGAGAGACAGAGGTAACTTGAAGTATCTGTTAGATAAGATGATATCTGTATAAGAGCACTAAATAAAATGCCTACAATTAATTTTGCTCACCCTGCAAAGTTCCTGACAAATGGCTATTGATATAAATTTCCTGTCCCAGTGGAGGTTTACAGACCATTTAATTTCAGTGTTCAAAACTATTCACACCAATCCTGATTTCTCACATAGTTTAAACCCGCAAAATAGAATCCAAATAATTAAGTTTTGTTTTGAGCTTTATTGTGTCTCCTACACGGCTTGAAAACCCCCAGAGAAAGGGCATCAGTCTGCTGACTCTTTGAAAACATTGTCGCTACTTTGTAAACAAATTAATAGAAATGAATGACTTTGAGTTCTGTGATCCCTATTTTCGGTTCATGATGTAATTCAGTCTCAGCTGGCAAAGATAAAAATTCCTTTTCTGGGGAAGCATAGATGCATAGATTAGAGATACTGTAGATAATTGATTACTTTGGACTTTCTTTTCCAGTAGTAGAGGAGGATGAAGATGACTTCCCCAGTACCACACGGCCAGACACTGACTTTCTTCACAACAATAACGGCAGCAAGGAGAAATGTGAGTTTTGTTAGCATGAACCTACCTGTAAAGTGTCTTAGATGAAGAATCAATTCAATTTCCAGAGCTTTGATAATCAACAGATTTTATATTTGGATAAATGTTCCATTTATAAACAGAATTTACATTGGCAAAAATAGTCAAAGTCGATGTTTTTCCCCTGACAAAGTCAGTCCCCAGTTGTCACCTTCCTTATCATGCCTGTCTGTCTGTTTATCTGTCTCTTCTGGTTTGTCAGTATTTCCACCTGCCAGTCCCAAAGGTGTCAATGGTATTGACTTCAAGGGTGAGGCCATAACATTTAAGGCCACCACAGCAGGCATCCTGTCAACCCTGTCCCACTGCATCGAACTGATGGTAAAACGAGAGGATAGCTGGCAGAAGAGACTGGACAAGGTACATGTTGACCATTCAAAGATAAAGAAAAATATCATTCTTAAACCATTGCAATGGAAGGCATTCCCTCAGTGGGTGTGTCAGCTATATCTACGTGGGTATAGCACTGATTGAAGAGTGTAATTATCACTTTTCTGTTGTTTTTATAGATGGGTTATTGTTTCCCAAGCACTGAGGCTGTATTTCAGTTCCTCGTGATTTGCAGATCATACAGGATTGCCCAAATAAAATGTCACTTTTTCGTACCAGGCTCAATGATGGGGATTTTTTTTGCTGGAGTCGGAAGACAGTCCCTAGTGGTCTCTTGAAGTTAGCTCTTTGGTCCTTCCTGTGAAATAAATTTCAAATTCAAAACTGTTTGTATTAGTAGTAGCAATTGCACTAATAAACATTTTTATTTCAACCTTTCATTCTTTAGGATGTAGATTTGTTTTAAAATTAGTTCTAAAGCATACACCTGACAGTAAAGCCCACAAAACAGAACCATGAACCAAGAAGAATAGACTTTTCTCTGGAGTTATTGGTAGCAGATTTGAGAACCATAGTTGTGTAAGGTTGCTAGTTCAGATCTCTAGATGGTGAAAAGAAAATGAGAAAATCTTCCTGAACAAAAACTTTAATGGTGCTGTTCTTTCACAAGGAACTTAACCGCCATTTACTAATTTAATATCACCAATAATTTGTTGATATTTGGTTTAATCAGAAAATTTGAAATTGACAGACTACTACCCCATTTGACAGTGCTCTCTATCATAAGATAGATATGAGTCTGCAAAGGTATTTTGCTTTGTCTTAAAGCGTCACACTAATCCCACTAAGCTCAACTGATGTTGCAAAACCAGTTTGTGTGTGTGCGTGTGTGTGTGTGTGTTCTCTCAAGGCATACTGCCCAACCCTAAAAGGTACGAAAGGCAGGAAGAGCTTTCACTTGGTTTAGACTTCCAGACTGAAACTACCCAGATATGGCTTTTATATGTGTGTTTTTGTCTATGCCTGTAGTCTAGCTGCTGATGTGGATTAAGTTGCCAGATATTGAGTTAGTGACACACACAAAAAAGAAGACAGGATCACAAACACGTGTAAAGAAAGTGAATTAAAAGAATGACTGGCCGGACATCATGGTACAATTTCTGGAAGCCGTTCAGGACAGAGGTGCTCAAATATCGAACACAGAGCTGGGTCCCGCTCCAGACATGCAGTCACTTCTTTACAGTAGGTCTCTAATTGTATGTCTTTTCACTGCTTGAAACACTCTGGTAGTTACAGGATGTCCCCATGTTTGACTGTGAATATAGTCTTCCTTTTCTAGACCTTTGAAAATACATCAGACTTTACTTAATTGGTTCCTCCCTTGTTTTCTTTCCAAATGCTGACCTTTTTTTTATTTTTACCTCAGAAGGTCTTTTTGGTTTCATTTCTCTGTAGATGCTTCAACCGCAATTGCTGCAAGTTACTTGCCTTGCCTAATGGCAGTGGTCTTAGCACGAGTATGAAGCCTCTTGTACCCTTTTGACCCTGCCCGCCAGCTATAAGTTCCACATTTTAGTTACATTTGTGTTAAGGTTTCTTTGTTCTCGTATGGATAAAACTTCTCAAGCTGGTTGGCCAAGTTTTGGTACTCCATGGTGGCTATGGTGAGCACATCTTAAACTGGAAGATAATCCTTGTTCTGAGGTCTTGTTCCTGGGTTTATTTAGTAGGTCTGTTTATTTGCTTTTAGGCTGTGAATGCAACTTTGTTACAGGTTGTACCTGTTTGAATGGCATGCACAGCCCCATGGGATGGTGGGTTTGTTTGATTGTTTTATTACCCGTGTTGGACCATGCAGATGTGGCCCCTTAAAAGTGTCCCCTGCTAGTTCAGGACATATGGATACATAGTTTGGAATGAGTGGGATCTTAGAAACACCAGGCAAGGATTTGCAGAACAGGTGTTACTTATACCTCTCTGGTGTTTCGGTACATTAGTGGTATTCTGATAGACTAGATGTTGTAATTTGGTTAGAGATTACCTATAGCTGTGAAACACCACAACTTTTGAATGTGGAGAAATTGAATATATACATTTGGTTATAGACTAAATATATGTTTAAATATGTTTATTATCATTCTTATGTTTATTTACTGCTGTTCCTGCTTCAAATACAGGTGGTAGTGTGAAAGTGTTTTGTTTCCACGTGATCAATTCTGATGGAATTGTTCTCTGCATTTAACCCATCCTATTGTATTGGAGCAGTGAGTCCAAAGTGTTTGACTCATCATGCTTGTGATACTGTCTCTCTATTCAGGAGATGGAGAAGAGGAGAAGGGTAGAAGATGCATACAAGTCTGCGATGAATGAACTGAAGAAGAAGTCTCATTATGGGGGCCCAGACTACGAGGCAAGATGGATTGGATAAAAAGGATTGTGCCTAACTAGATATGCCAAACTAGAGCTTGGCTGTTACCGAGGGTCATCAGCATTCAGATCAACATGCATTGTTTGGGTTCTCCAAATGGGGACTGCTCTTGTTATTGACCTTCATGTTGCTTTTCCACAGGAGGGGCCCAACAGTCTCATCAATGAGGATGAGTTCTTTGATGCTGTTGAAGCGGCTCTGGACAGACAAGACAAGATCGAGGAGCAGGTGTGGTCAAGACCTATCACTTCTCCACATCTGCTCATTCATATTCTTCCATATTCAGAGGGTTAAGGGCATTATTCTTGAGCTTTAATGAGAAAGCATTATTTTTCATTATGTGCAGTTGCAATTTCTTTTATCACACAATTAATTTAATGAATGAATAGAGAAAGTTTGGCTGAAATGATAGATGACTACTTTTTCTCTATTCCTGTCTTCCTCTGTTTTCTTTCATTTCTCTGTATTCGTTTTTACATTTTCAAAGTTGTGTTTTCACCCAAGGCTTATCTCTGTCCTCAGTGCCAGTCAGAGAAGGTGAGAATACCTCGTCTCACTCCTGTTCCTCCTGGAGATGCCTATTCCACCATTGGTACACACCGATTTGCCTCTAAGGTACTCCATATGCTCTTGTTTTTCTCTTTATTTCCATCCTATTGTGTCTTCTCCTAACTCTCAACTCTCAAATTCTGGTCAATCTACCCTCTGACTTTTTTTTACATCTTGTAAGCCAATACCCAAATCAATATGCAAGCAACATCATTCTTTTTATATGTGCATGTATTTGCTGACATTAAGCCAGCCTAACAGGTGAATTTCTTGTTTTTCTGAATCCTTCTAGAAATGACCAGATCTATTTAAAGTGGTTGATTGTTTTTCATGAAATGTGGCGCTTGGAAAGGGTGGTGGTGCTGTCTGCTTTATTGTCATTCCTTTAATTCACGGTGCTTTGATTTCTCATTCCTTTCTCTTTGAATCCTCATTTCTGCTGTACAGCCCCATAGCCATTCCTCCTCCCTGTCCTCCATTGAACTAGTCAGTGCTTCAGATGACATTCACAGATTCAGCATCCAGGTACAGTTACATGGTCATCAGAGAGTACCACCTATCTGCGGGGGCAAGCTTTGCCTGCTGCTTTGCACATCTCCCGCAGAGCGCAGAGGGCATGAGGAATGAATATTAAATTGTCCCTCCAGGATTCCAGAGAAACGGACTGAATAGATTGTTAATCACTTTATCTTTACTTGGATTCTCAAAAGTAGTTATCAGCATACTTTTGTAGGTTAAGACGTGGTTTCACATGATCAGTTTTTGGATTTAAAGGTTGTTGATTAACAAAAACATGTTAGAAGGGCATATTGGAAGTTCCTGGACTGACTGACATCATTTCCTCAGTGCATTGATGATTTCATACCACCCACTGTGTTTGTCTGGTGTAGAGGTCAGCAGGTGCTGCATGACTTGATTGTAGTGAAATCTCTTAATTGGCACCCTCTCCCTTTCTAATAGCACTCCTCTGTGTCTGCCTCAGCATGAATGGGCATGGATCCAACAAGGCTATGCACTCCCTTGCATGCATTGTGAGGATTTAGAATAAAACCCTGGAGAAGGCTCAGATATTTTGCTACCATTGTTGTGAAACTTCCTAAAACCCAATGTCTCCCATACTGTGTCACTACTCAATGGCAGGATATAAAGGTTTACAGGAAAATGTTTTTGTTTGTTTATTTTGCTCCATTGAGTCCTTAAATCTAGCTCTAGTGTTTCTTGATATTTTTTCAAGTATTTGACATGAGCATAGCGTCTCTTTTTCAAAGAAACTCCCAAATCCAGTGCATCCTGATGTTTTTCTGTCACTCAGGTGGAAGAGATGGTGCAGAGTCATATGACCTACTCCCTTCAGGATATGGGAGGAGATGCCAACTGGCAGCTGGTGATAGAGGAGGGAGAGATGAAGGTGAGAGGAGAATAACTATCAATGTTAGTCGGCTCTTTCTCCTGAGCTCTGAAAATGTCCAACGTAAATGTGTTTAGGGATACTCAGTGTGGTGATTCTCCTTTTAACCTGAAAGCCTGATTTCAAGCCCTTGCAATGGCAAATGGTCACACTGATGAATTGCTCTTTAGCAAGATTGAAATTATACTAGTTCAGGGTGTTGATGTGTAGTCGACTTTGCGTCTATGAACACATAACTTCTTTGCTACAACAATTCTGGAATTTGAAATAAATTTTCTGATCAGTAGAAAGAAAGGAAATAACATAATTTGGGGGCTATGACCATTAAAATACATGGAATTATTACCTAAAATTGATCATTTTATCACTAGGAGTCCATTTAACTTGAGTGCTAGCCTATCCCAGTACATAATCAAGATGTTCTCTCTTGCATTGTAAAGATCGAACAAGGTTATTTTCAATGTTCACTTTTTGTAAAATGGATGTACTGTCATATGTAATTATTTATAAACCAGTAATTCAGTCTGCCATTCTACTAGCTGGATAGATTTCTCATCAATTTTTCATTAGATATCACATAGCTTTCACATTTCAGTGTAAAATTTAATGGGATTTCTCTGCTACTGTGTGTGCGTGTGCGTGTGCGTGCGCGCGCGTCAGGTGTACAGGAGAGAAGTAGAGGAAAATGGTATTGTCCTGGACCCACTCAAAGCCACACATGCTGTTAAAGGTGTGACAGGACATGAGGTCTGCCACTACTTCTGGGATACAGCTGTCCGGATGGATTGGGAAAGTATGTGTACTTTTATCCATCACACTCAGTGTCATTATTGTCATCATTTTTGTTTATGACAGTCCCATCTTGGCTACTGATCTTTAAAAAAACTCTCATAGCCGTGTAGTTTCATTGTTTTCTGAATCAACACTTAAATATTTCAGCTACCATTGAAAACTTCAACGTTGTGGAAACGCTCTCAGATAATGCTATCATTGTGTATCAGACACACAAGGTAAGCTGGAATCATGTTGGCCGTATTAATGTTGCAAAATTGGTTTACATTTAATCAGTAAAGTTCCGTTGCTTCTCTTTTTGTGACTGACATCCAATGGTTTTGTTCCAGAGAGTGTGGCCTGCCTCACAGAGAGATGTCCTCTATCTCTCAGCCATCAGAAAGATACTAGCCACCAATGAGAATGACCCTGATACATGGCTGGTCTGTAATTTCTCTGTAGACCATGACAACGCTCCTGTAAGTCTGATTGTTTGAACAGCATATAATTATAGCACTGCATAGAATTATGGAAAAAAAGTATTCCCTGTTTCAATGCTATAGTTTTATATAAATTAATATAGCTAACAACCAGTCAGTCCTTGCAGTACATAATTCTAATCTCATTTTAGAAATGAAACATTACAGTATGTGGAGACTTGAAAATTGCATCATTAAGTAAGTGTCTTGATATATACTCAATAGTGCAGGTATAGAATTCCAAAAAGATGATTATTCTGGGAATTAAGTAAATTTTTCAGTATGCTAAAGAACCCCCTTTACCAGCAACAACCATAAGCAATCATTTTGCGAATGAGCTAATTGTTCATCTCCATTGAGTCACATATAGGGCGTGAGAACATATTCTGCACAAGTCCTGGGGCAGCATCTAATTGGCAATATTCACATGCAGTAAATTATCTGATTACAATCAGATCGATGGATCAATCGTAAAGATTAAAGTCATATTAAATATATAAATCAGAAGAGTTATTAGCTGATTGAGCTCTATATGATGAAGATGGTATCCAATGGAATGAGGCAGATACCTTTTACTGTATAAACAGTTGAGTACTTTATTAGGTACAATGTTTATCCTCCACATTTTGAAAGTCATCAATATAGTCAAGCTTACTACGTAGCTCATTTCTATGTTAATTAGATAAAAACAAATCAGACAAGTCGTGATGTTAAATGGGGGATTTGAAGGGAAACATCTGTTTTTAATATAATTTAATGTCGGTTTATCTACCACTGTATTGACAGGACTTGCTATGCTACTCTTTGCATTTGCAGATGTTATGGTTGCACTACATTTATTGCACATAGAAAAGAACACTTTGAACTTATCGCCACATTTGATTTGAAATCTTCAGTCGGATAGAATTAATTTGGATAGAAGAAAATCTCGGCATCTAAACTTAGCTAGTGTGTTTTGAAACTGGATTTCATAAACCTGACCTCGATCTTTTTAGCAATTTGATTAAAGAGGTAAGCTGGAAACACACTAGAAGACTTTCAAAGTCATAATTGACTGGAAAAAGACTCGGCATCAAACATTTAAGGATGGATGTTTGCGGATTACCAGCAGTGGTCATGACTGCTGCACTTGCTGACGACTTGTCCAGATTTCAGTAGTAAATCTAATGCGTTTGATATAATCATGACTGCTCTAACTGATTCAAGGGTTGATTGGGTGGTGAGCAGTTTGAATCTTAAATTCCCACACTCTTCAAGATTTTGGCTGTGCCTATTATATGTTGACCAGTGCATAGTCACAAAAAATGGCTGTCATGACCTATTGGGGATGATAATCACCCTATAAATAATTTCGTGTGTTCCTGGCTTCACTTTCATGCAAAGGATCATTGTCTTGTTCCTGTGATCAAGTTTCAGCCAAGTGTTATCCATAAGACTTTTATTTTAACATTTGTCCTTAAGAATATACTAATATAGGGAGGAATTCTCAGTTGGCTTAATGAGGTTTCTTGGTCATGTGGTGGTAAAACAGCCCCAGGTGCCCATCTCTGCACCACAGTGCTTGACAGTCGCTAAGAGATGGTTATAGTGATAACAAATGTTTACTCGCCCATTGTGTTGTACTTTAGGACCAAACATCTTACTTTTTAAATTTATTTTTTCAACTTTGTTTATTATATTTTCAACATGGTCCAACAATTTCACTTGAAAATTATTATGCGATGATATACAACATCCACATCAAAGACAACAATACAACAGAAGAGTAAAAGACAATGATGTAAAATAATAATAATAATAATGATAATAATAATAATAATAGCAATAATAATAGTAATGATACATTGAATTGAAAAAAATAAAATACAATTCTATAAATATAATTTAGTTTACAGGTCAACCAGCTTAGACGAACAGTCCCCTTTCATAGATGAGTATAGGTGTATATCACTCTGGAACCTCAGGGAAGTTAACTTGTTTAACATAAGAAAAGAAGGGGGGCCACATTGCATAGATTTTTTTAGAGACCCTTTGAGTGTACATCTTAAACGTCCTACTTTTGTCTCATCTGAGCTGTTGTGGCTAATGGATTCAGGGTCAGTCATATGTTCCCTCTACCCTATGTTCCCTCATATGGTTAGATCAAGGGACATAGACTTTGAGGTAAATTTGGCTGAGTGGACATAGACACATTCTCAGCTCATTCAAATGCAATTTTTGGTATAAAGGGACACGAGTAAATATTGCAAATGTTAAACATTTCCAATGCTCACCATTTCAGTCTCCTTGGGCTGAAGAGATGTCCAAGTTCATTAGAACTTCATTAGAACAACAACTTTTGGAAATAAGCTGTTTTTCAGTCTAAATGTACATGTGCAGATTGATCTGAAGTGCCTACCTGATGGGAGGAGCTGAAACACGTGGTGTCCAGGGTGTGTAATGTCTTTTATGATGTTGCTAGCCCTCCTCAGTGAATATGGGCCCACTTCTAGTCTTTAGGACGGTTGGTGAGGAAGTCCAGTATCCAGTCACATATGAAGGGAGTTATTTTGTGGAGTTACTCGACCAGCTTGTTTGGTACGATGGTATTCGATGCTGAACTGGTCAGCACAGTTCAGGAGTTTATGCCCTTTTGCACCATCAGGCTCCACTTTTTGTGTATTGATGCTGTGGAGGGTCTGCTGTACCTCGGAGATGTGTAGAATAAGGGTCTGTGGGTCTCCCAATAGTCCAAATAGCACCTGACTGGAGGTTGGTTATTGTAAAATTAGCACTTAAATACAGTTTGAAACTGACCTATTATATGATATGAAGGTGTTAGTTTGTCTCTATTAAATTTGTAAACCGTATTTACCGGTCATTTTGTTTATTACTGGGTTATTTGGTTATGAATAGTTGTTTTGCACTGCATCAGAAGACTTGATGTGATTTTCTATTTAATACTCATCTCTTTTAAATGAAATAATAGTACTACTGGAAAATGGGTCATATCAATCTTGTGTGTTGGTAGAACAGAAAGTGTTAAAAGAGGCTAGTAGGCTGCAGCTGTTGTCCTGATTTTTGAGTGAGCTGTGGATTTTTGTTTTGTTTGCCAACAGCTGGTCTGGGGATCCTACTTTGTCAAGTGACTCTAATGTGATGTAGAGCAACTGTAACATGTCTTGGATATGAAATATACTTCTTCCCTCTATCTCTCTCTGTCTCAATTCTTCACTGAACATCACTCCAACCTCGACTTTGTTCCATCTCCAGCTCACCAATCGGTGTGTTCGTGCCAAAATCAATGTCGCGATGAT
Source organism: Regalecus glesne (assembly GCA_900302585.1). Taxonomy (NCBI): domain Eukaryota; kingdom Metazoa; phylum Chordata; class Actinopteri; order Lampriformes; family Regalecidae; genus Regalecus; species Regalecus glesne. The sequence goes on along the minus strand of OMLC01042750.1, from coordinate 6,998 downwards.
CTGCCAGACACTGGTCAGCCCACCAGAGGGGGATAAGGAAATCAGCAGAGACAATATCCTCTGTAAGATCACTTATGTGGCCAACGGTAAGTCCCGCTAAAGTCAAATCATGTTTTTTTTCCCCTAATAACAAATATCGACTCTTCTTTTTGCTTTAGTGGTCACTATCTAACAGTGTGTTCAGAAATGGAAATACTTGACCTCTACTTACTTACTTGACCTTACTTGAGTCACTGTTGAGTAATTCAGGAGTCCTAACTAGATCATATGAGTATTCTTTATACTGTTTCCTGATCATTTTTCTCTTTGTGGCTGTAGTTAACCCAGGAGGCTGGGCCCCTGCCTCAGTTCTCAGAGCTGTGGCCAAGAGGGAATACCCCAAGTTCCTCAAGCGCTTTACTTCCTATGTCCAGGAGAAAACTGTTGGGAAACCCATCCTCTTCTAAATATTAACAGGTACCCAACCATGCAATCAAATTCAACTATCGAACCTTCACAAGCTGGTGGTTTTTCAAGTGATTTTTCTGTTGGTATGGAAAAGTATCCAAAATGAATTTGGTTGGTTCAGATAGGTGTAGATATTAGACAAAATATGTGGAAAAGTACAAGAAAAAGTTTGACTATGCTTACACATGAGAGATCCATTTATACATGTCATGATTATTCCCACATTGTGGGGTTGGACATGGATTTAGATGGGCAAGGGGGATTGAGGCTATATGGCCTTCCTGATGTCCTCCAGTGGGTTTGAACCCGCAATTTGTGGCTCATCAGTTCCTGAAGCACACGCTCTACCAGTGAGCTCCCATGGCCCCTGGACTATGCTTACACGTCCATCAGACCATTGTCAATGGTTTATCTAAAATCGGGTCACGGAGTCATGCTGGAATCTATCCCTGCACTCATTGGGCGAAAGACAGGAAAACCTCCCGGACAGGTCATCATTTCATCATCGTATGCCTTGAGCCGTTGGGGGTTCAGTGTCTTGTTCAAGGACACTTCGACACTTTTTGAAGGAACTGGGAGTCGAACCATCAATTTTCCAACTACAAGACAACTGCCCTATCTCCTGAGTTATGTGGTGTCGATACTTACACATATGAAATGAGGAAAGGAAAGTATATGTAATATATGGATTATTTTCCTATTTAACCAGCCATTGGACTGGGATTAACTTTAAGCTATAAATTAAATTAAATTGAATGATTCCCTTATCAGTCCCGCAAGGGGAAATTTGGATTTCTCCGCATTTTTGACCCAACCTATATTTCATAGGAGTAGTGAGCTGTCAACATATGGCGCTCGGAGAGCAGTTAAGGGTTCAGTGTGTTGCTCAAGGACACCTCAACATGCTGTATGCAGGACCGGGGATCGATCCTGCAACCTTCCGATTGCCAGACGACCGCTCTACCCACTGAGCTATGCCGGCCCATAATCTGGTGCAGTTTATGGTGCAGCTGAAATGTGGACATTTATGTAAAAAGCTCCACATGATCCCGTATGAATAAATAGCAAATCTATGTGTCACTTGTGGAAAATAGTGATTAGGTATTATCTGGATTAATATATGTAAGTTGTGATTTTTTTTCTTTTTTAGGACCCCCCCCAAAAAATCTCTAAAAGGGGATTCTCCCTTGGGGAAGCTATATTTCTCAACATCAAACAAGCTACCACCAACTACCACCACGAACCATTGACCTGTCAGAACGTCTGTTCAACCTACATTACCCAGGATACCACACGCCACCCAGGCTGGCCCAAACGTTGTCATTGTAAAGAAGAGACTAGTTTACAGCTTTAAATCCATCAGTGATAATCATTCTAGCCACATCACTGGCATAACACTTTCAGCTGCCCATGGATATGCATTTGTATGTAAATTCAAGAATTTCTAAAGTGGTTTTTGAATCAATGTAACAGTTTATTCAAATCAATGTAACAGATTATTATTGCATTTTTGTAAATTGTTTTGTATATTTTATTATAACATGCTTCTCTTCTTTGGTTTGCTTAATTTACTAATATTAACGCTTCTTGTCTTGCTGCTAAAGCTGGTACTGTGAGAGAGGATAAATAGATCAGACTGACAGGAAGCACCGTGATGAGACATGATACAGTATCTCTTCTTCTCTTTGTTTCTGCCTTCTCCTGTCCCTCTGGTGATGACTTCCCTACAGTTTGATGGAGGTGGCAGCGCTTAAAGCTTTTGAGCTTTGAACACCTTTTTGTTTTCTTTCTTTCTCGGAGAACTTTATATTTCTAGATTGTTTATAAAGTTGCTTTTCAGAGAGCACTATGGACACAGTGTATTGTACAGAGAAGATCAGAATGAGTTTTGAGTTTGTTTGCCAGTGTGCATAATGTGAATTGACTGTTAAAGGCTTGAATCCGACGACAATAAGGTGCCTAGGAAACTGGAATGAGAGTAGTTTTTAAAAAAACAAGTTGATGAGCATAATTTCTTTCTGTGGGACAGTATTGTTGACACAGTTGAGTTGAATATCAATAAATTGATATTTTTGTGACATTGGTTGTGACCCATAGGTGTTAAACCCTGGTCTGTTAGTATATCACTACCATTCCTCCCTCAAGTGATTCAATGTTTTCTGTCACAAATCGTAATCAACTACCCGCAGCATCTGATATCAGAGTAGGCTCTTGTCATTGTTGAGATTGGCTGGTTAATTTCTTATGCCCTAAAGGTTTTTTTGTTGTTTTTTTTTTTCATTGGCATTAGCAACTCCTGAAACAATGAAAAACCTTCCTTACTTTGTCATAACCAACTTTTGATCCTTTGACTGAATGTGGTGCATGTGCAGGAGTTTACAGAACTTCTTGCTAATGTTATTTTCAGAATTGTAAGAAGAAACGTTTTCATCAGGAAGTCCTCTATGCCCGAGGCCCTTGGCCGTACTGTACCAGTACATTTCACAAAATCCAGCACAAAGGTGTGGCGTTCCTGTCCCGAGACTGTTAAAATTGCCCCTAAAGATGCCTTAGACACCGCAAATGGCGCTAAAGAAACCCATCTATCTGGAGCATATGACCTCCAGATGTACTTTAATCCAGACACTAAAATGAGGGAGGGGGGGTGAGGGTCAGCATTTCATATCATATTACCTCAAGATTTTTTCTTTGGACTCTATTTTTTCCCCTCTCCTTTGTGAGTTTTTTTTTCCAGTTTGTCTGTATTAGCTCCAATTTGGATGAAAGATATGGGGGCAGGGAATCTGGATTTTTTTGGGGGGATTACTAAAGGAGTAAGATCTATACACATCAGCTGAAGAATGCATTTAGCCTTTTTAATTTTGATATTTTGTCAAGGAGTCTACACACTTTGTATATTTCTAAGTTGTACATCAGAAGTGTTATTATTTGCACTACATGTAATGCAATATGACAATGTCCTGTAAATTAAAATTGTTACACAACAGAAAAGAACATGGTGTACTTTGTACATTGACCCGTCTTTGAAACTGTGGGTTGTCTCAAGGAAAAATATTTACTTATCTTTATATGAATGCTGATGTGCGATTTAATGGCTATAAAATCCTGGCATGTCCAAGAAAAGTGCCAGTCTACTAAAATGATTTATTGTGATACCCTGCTACCTGCCTCATGCAGATACACAACTGAGAGACATACGCATAATTTCTACAGTTTATTTGACTTTCTTCTATGTATAAATACACATTGTCTTTACATTCAGTGATTTATTTTTATTCTTTTCAGCAAATAGTATAGTTCTTGAGATTTATATAATAAATTAAGGTCTCAAAACTGACAGAGGTGTGATCTTGGGATGTAAGAAGTCTGATATGGTCTTTAATGAAGCACTATTGGACAGAATGTACAGGATATGGGCATTATTCAGTATCTGCTTATTCAGTATTGAAGGATAATCCTGAGTTAAAGCTTCTTCAATTGTGACACAAACCTTATGAAACTAACGGCTCCGCATCAAAATGATCCACAAGATTCCTTCATTTTCTGCCTGCACATGTAATAGTATGGACATACAGAGGTGTGCATATGTTCAAAATGAAAGCTGTGCATTTTCACTCATTCAAACCTGTGCTTAGGTCAGGTTTCTCACCTACCAATAACCAGACATCCTCAGGAATCATCACGTTACAGTAATCGGTGACAAAATGCTGTCAAATCAACAAGAGCAATTGCTATGTCCTGTTTATCGTCTGAAGCGGCTGTAAATCCAGTAACTCAAGCTGTCTGGTTTTATTTTTCACAGCACGTAACAGCAGCCACAACACGGTGCCTCTGAAAATCTGGGTTCCCCTCGAGATAGCATGAAGAGCCAGTCAAGTCGAGATACCGGGCCACCACCTTGCCCACGTCAGTCTGCATTTGGCCTCTGGTGACTTGAAGAACAAAGAGTCTTTTCATTGATTCAGTCTCTCGGTATGAGTGTTTGCTGTGGCAACAAGCTGGCTTGCGTCCTTTTGGTGACACCAGCCTACATCCTGGGGTGCCATCATGTTCACTGTAAACATTTCACATCCAGCCAGCAACTAACAGCAGCAGCAAATCTTGAAACCCTCAGTCGGCTCTTTCCTGGTCAGCAGGAATTTCCAAACAACATCCAAAGAAATGTATGCTGAATTTCTGGCTTCTGCAAACGTACTTCTGGTTTGTTTTTTTTTCATTTTGGGAAGGCCATGAAACTTGTGTTCTACATACATGTGTATGTATCTATGCATAAAAACTATAATGACACTGCGCTTACACAAGCTCTAAGAAGCAACACTCAGTTTAGCCTGATGTCCATCACGTTATTACAGAAAGATGGAATGTGATTCTTGTGAATGAGATTCATTTGGCATCTTTGAGACCATCAACCTGACGAGCATCCCGGTTCCTGCAGTCTTCTTTTGTTTTGGCAATACAAGTTGCAAAGTGGATCTAGCAGCACTGGAAGTGGAGTGAAAGGTCAGTCTGGTCTGTCCAGTGGAGTGTAGAGATTGTCAGATGATGTTTGGTGGGTATAAAATGCAGGAGGAAACTGCTAAAGCTGCTCCTTTCACTAAAGTGCAAAAGAGAGAAAACGATTTCAGCCAACATGTTGAACGTAGTGGTAATTTTACTCGGTGACACAGCAATGAAGTTGTGGAAATAGGGTTGTTAACATTAACTTGAGCATAGCTCTAAAGGTTGGACAAAGTATTCATTTATTTTACCTTCTGTATTCAAACTTCCCGCAAGCCAAATACTTGTAGGCACAGGGCTTTGCAGAACACAGCATTTGCTTGGTTTGTGGAAATCTAAACCTTCTCTAACCCATGTGATGGGATGCTAAGACTACAGATGGAGGCGACATATTAAAGAGAAAATGCCACTCACCAAGTAGACATCGAGAACTGATCCATCATCGCGGTCTATGTCCACGTCCATAGTGCTCTGCTCCGAAGTCAGACAAATGGCACTGTCCTCCAGAGTAAAGGTGGAGCTGGATGCCAGGTCATCTCTAGCAAGAGACAAATGTGTATACATTAGAGTTACTCCAGGTACTTTTACTAAATGAAGATTAATTTCTCACAGGGAATGAGAAAATAACATAGACACTTCTCCCTCCTGTGGACCCAACACCTAGAGGTAAAACCACTTGGGTAGGGTGTGCTGCCAGACAGGCACCAGTGAAGGCAGAGAGTCTCAACAGAAAGCTTGAAGCTGAAATCTGCCACCCCTGCACAACCCGGCCCCAGATAAACGGTTGACGATGGATGGACGGAAGAAATGAAAAAAATGTATTGGTGGCAATTTTTGTTTTATTCACAGGGGGGCGCCAAAGACCACAAATCATCATACGTCGGACTTGCCGCTCCCTAGTGTTCGTATTTAGGAATGTGCCTTTCCCATTTAATGACATGTTATTGTGGTTTTATAATGCCATTGAGGAAAAACGAAACAAAGTCCCAGATCAAGATAACTATCCATCATAGCTGCTTTGACTATGTTCCTTCACAGATCGACGGGTAGACCGAGGGAGAGCATCGCCTTGAAAACATCAACGCAGGCTGTGGTGTTACTACTGTTTTGTTACTGGCCGACAGACATTCACCGATGCTCCCTCCGCATGTGTTTGTCACACAGCGTCTCCTTGAGCAAAGTGGCAGTTCACGGGAAAGCCACAAAGCTTTCTAAATATTAAGGAAATCGGTTAAAAGGACCGGGCAAACCTCAGAGGCCAGACTAAACCTGATACTGCTGTAGCACACGGCAGTATGAGAGAGAGAGAGAGAGAGAGAGAGAGAGAGAGAGAGAGAGACTTGCTAGGGGAGGAGCCAGACAGCTGTGATTAGTAGCAGCCTATGTCGCTGCCTGGCATAAAATGAGGGACAGTGAGTGACAGTCAGCTGACCATGGCAATAAAACCCTTTTTAAAACCATGAATTTGAATTGAGAGCGACAGAAATCGAGTGAGAGAGAATGAGAGAGAGAATGAGAGAGAGAGAATAGGAGGAGGAAGGATCTGTAAATATTAAGGTGTGTTTTGCAGGAAGTAGTAAACTAGTCTCACGCTATAATGAGCCAAACATCACCCGTTCAAACCCACTGTAGGATGTCAGAAAGAACATTTGGCTTTAACAACGCATGCCCTATCTAAATCTATGTCCACCCCCACAATGTGGGACCTAATCGTGACACATAAAAACGGACCTTTCATGAAACTATATGTTCTGTATTCATGTGTGATATAGCCAAAGTAATGTATGTTGCTTTGTTTTTTGCAATATTTGGACTCAGTGCTGACAACATAGTTAATAAAGGGTGCTGTAGCGTTTTTAATAGATGCAATGCTGTCAAAACACAGTATTTAAACTGAGTGGTCCAATATGTTACATCAGGAAGACACTTATGCTCAGTTTGCCAGCATTTAAGATGTGTGTGTGTGTGTGTGTGTGTGTGTGTGTGTGTGTGTGTGTGTGTGTGTGTGTGTGTGTGTGTGTGTGTGTGTGTGTGTGTGTGTGCGTGTGTGTGCG